>RJWJ010024319.1:0-24949 GCA_004363605.1 Indri indri | reverse complement strand
CGCCCCACTTCTCCCTCCTTCCCCTGCTTTCAGTACACTCACTGCCTAGAGAGGGAGAGGGATGTCCCCTACCAGCCGCTCTTTGCCTTGAGGACTCAAACAGGACACCTGGCACTTGGTGCATTCCCTTCCTAACCTTTTAATCCAGGAGCATTGAGCAAAATCAACTTTTTACAAAAGGAAAATATTCAGTTACCACATGACTGATTAGAACATGTCCATCATTATTATTTGCAAGACACTTTGCTAGGGGCTCAGAATGCAGAGCCGTGACCTCAATGAGCTTTCAGTTTATGGAGTAAACTACATTTTTTTAAGTCTAATTATTTTTTTCTGTGTAGTTCATTAATTTTATTACAATGATATTAATAATAATTGTGGCACCCAGTGATAAATATTTTGAATAAAGGAGTACTGGGGTGTAGAGAAGAGGTGTCTTAGAGGTTTGAACTGTGCTTTGAAGAATTAGCAGGTTGAAAATTAACACATATACTCAAGAGAACATAAAATATCACCAAAGAGGAAAATCCCCAGGAATTCTGTTCTGCTTATCCAATCTGTAACAAACTACCAAAGAGATAAGTCAGTAAAACCTTCCACCTTCCTTAGAGAAATGAATGATTTTGGAAAGGGAATAAAAAGATATGAATTGCTGGAAGGAAGTATTGATTAAAGGATTAAAAGAACCAATGTACTTTGGCTGAAGAATGATTGTGGCTATATGTGCACACAAATTACTTTAAAGTTTAAAAAAAGTGCTTGAATTTGATTGAACACTGGATTATTTTGAAAACAAAATAACAGAATTTAGTCAATTATTTACAGTATAATCTTATTTGAATAGATTTCATCCATATCAAGATAATGGTCTTGTAGAAATTGGTCTGCGTATATGTGTGTGTGTGTGTAAAAACCGTCTAAAAACAGATTCCCTGTTAAAATAAATTTTCATCTGTGCAGTGGTGGGCCCTAAGGAAATATAGTAATTTAGAAAAGTATTATCTAATTCATCCATAAGTTTAATTGATACCGTCAGTAATAAGAAGCCAAGATCGATTACCTTGCTCTTTTGTTTAGCTGAACATTGTGGATATTTGCTACCCTTGCTGGCTCCAAGTTGCTTCTTTTTCTTAGTCCATCAATCAAATTTTATTTTGAAGAACAATTTGCCCCCTACTTGTCGTCTGTGACATCTGGGTGGTGTTGAGTCTATGCTGATTCCCAAGATGAACATGAGATTCCCTTGTGGACAACCAGAGCACCGAGTTGCCCTGGCTACAGGGTTGACTCAGGGATGGATCTGTGACTTAACAAGAACTGCAGTGGGTCTTTGATGGAGATTACTGGGAAAAAGAAAAGTGCTTTTTCCGCTGAATTTGAACTTTAGAGGCTGCAAGGCTAGCCTTCTAGAGCAAGCCATCTTGCCAAGGCCAGTAGAACAGAATACGGAGATGACAAAGAGAAAGCAGCCAAGAGATGGGGAGGGAGAAACTGGGTTCTAGAGTCATTTTTTGATTCCCTGAATCAGTTGGTTCCTAGAGTCTACCATGGACTTTTCAGCCATAAGAATCAATAAATTCCCATTTTGCTTAAAACAATTGGGCTTCAGTTTTTGTTTGCAATAGGAACAATCCTGATACACACTGATCGGATAACTTTCAAATTAATATTCAACCTCATGGGCCCTAAAATTGATGTGTGTTGAATTTTATTGCATACTTTAGAAGTTACATGGCCGTTATTTGGAAAGGCAACATGGTGAAGGAAACAAAGTCAGACAGCCCTAGATTTTAATCCACACACCTATCACACAATAAGCATTGTGTGACACTGAGCTTGTCATTTCAACTTTCTGAGCCCTTGTTTCCTCATCTGTAAATAGAGATAGTAATGACTACCTTATAGGGTTTTTATGAGGCTTAAGTGAGACAATATGTTGTGTGACAAGAGAAGAGTAATGGCTGCTGGAACGTTATGAATCAAACACATAACATATTGGTGCCTTTACTTATAGATCACTCAGGTACAATCTCGTTTTATGCAAGAATAGCAGCAACTAACTCACTAAATAAATAAATAAAGCTGTTTGTAATCATCGTCATTAACATTGACATTTCTTGCCTAATCTAGCGGCAATGCTTCCCCACGCTGCCTGTTCAATAACCCCCTTAGGTTTCCCCTTCACATTCCGATGGCATCTATCACAATTTCATCTGAGGACATCTTATATTAGAATCACTAGAGATATTAAAAACACAAATTCCCTGACTCCACTATAGACTTACAGCATTAGAGTCCTTAGGAAAGTTCTAGAACTGCTAGCACACAGGATAAGGAACACACTAACTGGCGTGGCATGCAAAGCACTTCACAGCTGGCACTCTCCAGACTCATCTTTCTACCATCTATATTCCAGCCACACCAAAAATTCTTGGCATTCCTGGAACATACAATCCTCTTCAGTCATTAAATTTTTATGCATGTAATTATTTTCACCTGAAAAATCTTTCTCTTCACCTTTAGCAAACTCCTACTTATCACTAGTTATAGAGGTTAAATTAAATGTTCCAGCATTCTCCCACTTTCACAGAGACAGTTCTGTTCCTTCCTAAGAAACTTTTCATTTTATGAATTATTTGTTTTATGTGACTGTCACCCGCCTCCCTGCCCCCACTTTTCCTGCTGGACTAAGAGCAATCTAGATATGATCATTATTATTTAATGAGGTATTCTGTAGATGTTTGTTGAATACATAAATGAATGAAAGAATGAATGATTTATTGGGACAGGCATTGGGAATACAACGACATATAGGCAAAGTGGGGATTTTCAATGCAGTCAGGGAATTAGCTCTTTCACCTACAATTTATTTGAAAACATAAGGCCTACATGTGCTAAGGGACTAATGATTGCCTCAAAGATAAAGGCTTTACCTGCATAGAGAAGCCTCATAAAGACAGTGAGGTCAGAGTTAAGCCTTGAAAGAAAAAAAATAAGGAAGTGTTAGTTAGAGTTTGGCAAGTATAGTGTAGAAGTTCATGGAAACTGGATATTTTAAGGAATTTAGAATTCTCCTAAGAAATTCTTTTTGAAAACAAAAATCCATTGTGCACCTGTTTTCAGAGACACAATAGAAAAATTCAGAAAATAGAAATTCAAATTGAAGGTCTAAGTTTTTAGACAGGAATATGGTAAAAAAAAAAAATCATCAGAAAAATTAAACTGTTCTTTAGAGATCATGCCTGTATTTCCTGCTGTGGTTGAGATGAAAGATGAGAGTAGGGACATCTGGGTTTGTGACGTGACCTCCAACCACATGGCAGCACTTAGAGCAGTGTCCTGCCAGGTATTTGTAATTTCAGTGACAAGTAGATGATGATAAAATTAATATTAAAAGGGAAACAAAGTGCTTTTCAAGTAGTACATGGGAAAGATTAAATGGAAAGGAGCCTTTTAATATTTTTTTGTTTTTGCTTCCTCTAAATATTGACTTAATTGAAAAAGCAGTTACTGTTAGCACGACATGTTCTGTAGTGCACTTGGGAGAATTGGAGTTTAAAAGCTATGCAGGTTCTAAAGAAAAAAATCAGCATCCTACTATTGCTCTAGCAATCAGCTATAGTGATGTGTCTTTCTCATTGAGACTTTGCAGTAGTTAATTGTTGACTAAATAATAGATAGAAAAACTCTAGGGATCCAACATGAGTAAGTCCTGTTTACAATTGGAACATTTGAACATTGTTTATAGATGCTATAAAGGCCATTATCAGATGTTCTGCTCCCAAAAACATTCTATGTTAAAATAAATTTTAAGAACATAAATTTTAACTAATTTAAACCTGTTTGTTTAATTCTAGAAGTCTCTAAAAGTCAATGTCTCACAAATATATTTGACAACAAATCTTGTAAAAAGTGAACATTTAATGGTTGTAGCCTCTTCTTTGATCATGAAGATGCCTCAATTTGATCTAGTAAACCACTTCTGAGATACTCATGGGGATATTGCTTGACACGGCTAAATCACCAGCCAGGCCCCTTGTGCTTCTCAATGACAAGGTGCACTGCCCATACTATAGCCCTTGCAAAGGTCGTCGCTGGAAAACAACTGAAATGGGACTAAACTACAACATAAATGATACTTCCTGGATTTGTAAAATGACCCTTGAAATGACAACATGACAAAGCTTCAAGTCAGCTTGGCCATTGGCTTTGTTCAGATAATTATGCTGTTTTAGCACCAGGCTCTTTTATTTACGAAGACAGGAAATTGAAGCATCAAGGGCATGCTGCTGCAGGCAAAATTGGGAGATCCAAAGAGGCAGCCTTAGCGGGGTTCTGGTGACAGCCATCACAGGCCCCATCTTAGGGGCTAGGACACAGATACAGGACTCCAGAAGGCCTGGAAAGAATAAACAGGGTTCTGCGAAAAGCAAAGTAGATTAAAGCATATGTGACCTATTAGCGTAGGACCTATTAGCAGAATTGTGATAAGTGACAGGGCTTGATCCCATGAGGAATATGGCATGAGCTGAGCTGCTAGAATTAGGATATAGAGGAGTACAGGCATCCTTGATCTTTGAATTTCAGAACATATTAACAATCAGCTGGAATAAAGAATACTTTATATTGATCAGTTATCAAATGTCCAACCACGCAATATTTGAGATAAATTTTCTATCATTACAAAGCATATTTGTAGCCTGTATCTTCTTATTGTTAAATGGTGTGTTTAAAGATCACAAACCCATTGTTTACATGGCCAGAAAATAAAACAAAATCACAGTGAGCAAGCTCATTCTAGTAGGAAAAATATAAACATTCTATCCCAAAGCAGTAAGGACCAACCTAGTAAGGAGCAACAAAGACTGCTTTCCTCTGAAACATAGCATTCAACTGTACAATATCTGCCTTGCCGGGGCTCTAAAGATCAATAAAGCAATCTTATCAGAATACAATGTGTCTGCAATTAATGAGGGCATTTGGGTTGAATACTGAACTCCAGCAAATATCCCGACACAGTTGCCCTTACCACAACGCTTTGTTGAACAAAGTATGGGTATGATTCAAGTAAGCAATGATTTGAGTACAGAGGCAGGCACCCAGCCTAAGAACTGTTAGTGTAAAATTCAGTTCTTAAGCACTGGAAACCTAGCAGCACTCTCACTTAATGTAGTTTTTATGAAAGCTTACTTTTATATCTTATTTTCTGCACTAGAGTTTTTAAAGCAATAATATTACATGGAAATTTACGTAATTATACCTTTAATTACCTAATAATTGGCATAATTAAGCAAGGGCTCCCTTGGGAGGATACAACTGACCAGTTACACCTGCAGTTAGCTAATTTCAGGCGCTATTTCTTCCTGCATATTTTTACACTTATGGTTAATTGCAAGCACTAAAGGTGAACTTAAGACAAAGGCATGGATGTACCCTTTTCTCTTAGTGTTCATGTGCTTTATACCACTATCTAGAGTCTTATGCTTAATTCAGTAGTGCTTTAAATTCTTAGTAGGTAAAGTGCCTTCCTGGAGTGACATGGAGACTTTGGGTGAGGTGTTCTGCTCAAAGAATATTAAGTAGTATTAATATTTCCCAGAGAGGAATGATCCCAAGTCTAGGGCTCATAGCCGAATAGAAATGATTAGACTTCTATAAAATCAACAGCAAGAGTATTTGAAAGAATGAGGTGTACTTAAATGGAAGAGTTCACTGTAACCATGTTTGTGGAGTTGAATCTTAAATAAGTAAGCAGTTCTGATTTACCTAGTTAATTTCTTATCATAATATTGAGAACACAGTAGGAGTTTAGTAACTGTTTGATGATGAATGAACAAGCCTTGCAGTTACTTTAGTACCATTTTGAATCTGCATCTTTGGATGTCACTAGAGCCATCTTGATCAAATGTATTATACTAGTTTTTCTGTATATCAAATGCCGATAAAGGATGTTTTCTAAATACACAAAGTTATTACAGACTTGCCTCCTAAAAGAGAAATTCTTCCATGTACTAAACATGGAAGTAATACTAAATTACTAATCATTGCAGAAACTGAAAATAGTCTAATTATAGAAAAGGTAAAACTTTTAGATTGAGAAAAAAAGAACTATTCTAGATTATATCTATGTGTTTTGTAACTTATTAAATTCCAACAAAAGACATTTAATTTAGATTTAATTTGATGGGATCACAGCCCTTAGGGAAAAATTAACATCTCTAACATCTCTGAGATAAGATTTCCTTATTAGAGAGTGCAAGAAATTAAGCAATTTTCTATAAACAATTAAACTGCTTGGTTATAGAATGGAGACAAAACATGTTGTTCGTGTCCCTCAGAGTTTGTCTCAAAATACAGAGATACAGTTGGCTGTCTCTTTGCATCTTTGTTTCTCTTCCTAGTTCTGTCTCTGTTATTATCTGCAGGGTTTTATGAATCTACTCCTGGATTTTTAATATGAATGATTTAGAAATTCTGTAATAATTGAAAACAAGTCTATCAACAAGGTAGTGAGTGACCACATAGGCAGAAAACATAGTTATTAGGACAAATATAATATACATATATCTTATATGAACAAATAATGTGTGAACATATACACGTACCATGTATCTATTTCTTTGTATCTACTTCCATATATGTACATATCCATATAATATGTCTTATATAATATATGTTATTTATATATAAATACATAATGATATAGGTATGCATAATGAAATAAAATTTTCTTAACAGTATAGCTCTGAAATATTAGAGAAAACAACTGTTTTAATTTAAATCACCGAATTGCCCTTTGGTATAAATTATTTCCTATTGCTAAATTAATTTCTTCAGAATAAATTATTTCTGACTCCTTCCTCTAGTATCAGGCATGTTCCAATTATTTATAAAATGCCTGTCCAGAATTTTGACCCATAGGAAATAAGTTGAATATAGAGAAAAACCTGTTACTTTTATTCTGGTTAAATCTGTCTCTCTTCTCTGTATTCACATGAGTGACTTCTTTGTCATATTATTTTATTAGTTTCAGACTTACCTAAATCTCATAAGTTCATCACTCCTGCTCCATCTCAATACCCTACTTATTTAAAAAAAAAGTCTCAACCATCAGGATATATAGCAAGAAGACAGCAAAGCAACTGGAGCATTTGTTGTTGTTATTGCAGTTTTGTTGTTTCAACCTGTTTTAGAACTTCCATTCTTAGAAAAGGCTTTGTTTAGTGACCTAGTCCGATGATATGCAAAGCAGTGTATTGTAAATGTATAAATAACTCTCTGCAAAAGAAGAAAATGATTCCCTAAATAGATTATGATATTTGTCTTAACATATTCATAGCACGTGAGTCCTTAGCCTAGACTGCCGTTGACTGGGCTTTGTAGATTATTGAGATTTCAGAAAGTTGCATATGATTAAAAGGAATCTTGGAACCCGCAATTTGCCACTTAAAATAATGATTTCTTTTACCTGCTTGATTGATTCTCTCTCTTATTACATGTATGCACAAAAAAATCTTTGACTAAACACTTAATTTGGCAACTAGAGTCTTAGGAGCTTTCTTTTTCCAGTATTGCTCTTGTTTATTCTAATACCCCTTTCAAAAAGTATACATTAAATAGCTACTCATGCACAAATGTGCTCACGTACACACGTGCACGCACACATACTCTCTTAATCTCTTAATGGTGCTAGGAAAGGAGCTTACTTTGTTCCAACTTTGATTTTCCACAGTTTGAAACACTGATTATTTTCCTAATCTTTCCATTTCCCCTTTTGCCTTTGATCCAGGTTTATTTCTTCATTTCTAGTTTCAGTACCATAAAATAGAAATAGTTGTCTCTTTTTCTGTCTTCTTACCTATTTATGGAGGGTTTAACAGGATTAATGAGAATCAGGGTTCCGACAGCAGTGCATCTATTTCAGAGTTGTCGGTGCTATTAAATGGTGTATAGCGATCCCTAGTATGTCATTGTGAGCGCAGGTTAGAATCTCATTACCAACTAGAAGTTAAACTCAGAAAAATACCACTGATGAGATTTCCGGGCACTGAATTTTTTTGTCTCATTTAGTCTCTGAGCAGACAGCAAAATACAGGTGCTCTAAGGAAAGAGGAAGTGAGCTTGAGCTGTGCTGTGTCTTTGCTGTTCAACTTTTCCATGTGTCATGAATTGTAAAATGTGTATAATACCTAATTCATTTTTATTTCCATGAACTAAATAAAAAAATAGATGCTTCGCTTACGGGGAATTTTTAACACTTCATATTAAAATATATACTATCAACGTAAGTTTTCTTTTCCTTCAAATTTAAAAATTATGTCAAAATACATGCATAGATTTATGAATAATAAATATATCATTAACAGATGTCAGTGAGATTCTAAAAGAAGCTGGAAAGTATCAGGTAACTCATATAAAAGCCATATAATAACATCCCTTCACGTGATCTCATATTAAAATAGTTAGAATGACTACATATAGCATGCCACTGTTTAATTATAAAATATCACAGGAATTGATATTTGATTTTGATATTGATATTTGATTTTGTCCATTAACATCCTTCTTAATTGTCTAATCATAAACTTCCTTATTTTTCTTTTTTTTCTAAGGCATCTTTCAAATATTCTTTAGCATTTTATTTAACTTTACGATGCTATAAAAAGTTGTGAATACAGATAAGACTACGGAAATTTTTTAAATATGTAGAACTTGATAACAAACCTGCTTATTTATTTTTTCATGGTTGATATTTTATATTCACATTTCTCTAGATAAGCATTCATTATTTATGTAAGTCTGTACCATTTCTGTCCATTCATGTTAATACACATGGCTGAAAATTCATTATTTGTAGAAGTGCAAGGTATGGAGGTATGTGCTGGAACACACGTGAGAAACAAGCCAAAGTGTTCATATCTCCTGGTGAGCTGCCTAAATTACCATTTATATTAAATATCAGTGATATTTAATTTCAGGCAATGAAAAAATTGAATTATGTGGAAACGGAATTCAAACACCTATCCCTATTGATTTAGTGTAGTGAACACATAGACTCCATGTGACATAATATAGCTGCAAAGTATCTTTTTACCAAATTGTCTTAACTCTGTAGTTATCAATCCTCGCAGTCCTTGCTTAAGACTTTCTACAAGGGGCCTAACATATGAGGAGATTCATGGCACAAACAAATGCTGAGTACATCCCGTGTGCTGTGTGCTGGGATACAGCTAAGAACAAGGCAGTCAAAAGCTCTGATTTAATGAAGCTGATATTCTAGCAAAGGAAATAGATTGCAAAGAAGTAAAAATCTAAATAAATAGTTGCAGATAATGATGGCTAACATGAAGAGTATAAGTCAGGGTTGGAGGTTGGAGAATGATCAGGGAAGACTTCACTGCTATGGTGACCTCAGAGTGTACCCAAGAATGCCGTTAAGGGGAAGATGCGGTGGCCTGAAGAAAGAATATTCTAGATGGAGAGAACATATACGCAGTGAGGCACTCGCTTGTCGTGGCTGAGGAATGATAAGAAAGTGTTACTCCAGAGGGGATAAGGTATAGGGGAAGTATTGGAGATAATTTTAAAGAAATAGGCAAGGACTGGGTTATTTAGGAGTCAGAGGGCCGTGAGGAGGAAAACCCTGGATATGATTCTAAATGTGACAGAAGCCCTTGCAGGGCTTTGATTAGCAGAGTGAGTTGGCCTGAGCTTGTCTGATGAAGTATGTGCAGCAGATCCCAGTCTCAAAACAGTCTCAGACTCATCTAGGGTGATAGCACAGGTGTATAACAGCCAAATCTGGTGCTTTAAACAGTCGTGAATACAGATAATACTATGGAACTTTTTTTTAATATGTCAAACTTGATAACAAACCTGCTCGTGTTTTTTCATGGTTAGTATTTTAACCATGCTGTGTCTCAGAAATTCAGAGGACTGCAGAAACGCAGATTGGGGAAAATTTAGGGTTAGAGAGAGTAAAATCTAAACTGAGCTTCAAAGAAAGAATAGTATTTAGATATGTGAAAATGGAATTGTCCCAGTGTGAAAATTAAGCAGTTTCTGTTTAGGCACATTAAAGTTAACACAATAGCAATATTTTAAAGTTGAAATATCAAAAGCAGTTTGACTAAAGCCAGGAGAAAGATGAAGGCTTTGTATGGAAGTAAAAATGGTTGAAAGAATTTTGAGCACAAACAATAAAGGACTAATCCTATGAAGAAATTATATGTATTTAATCAGAAATTAAATAATTTTGACACTAAAATTTAAAAAGAAGGAACAATGACATATGTAATTTCGGGAAAACAACTGAGTTCATCATAACACATTCAAATCGCCATATCTAATATGATTAATATCTCTTTAGTATGTGTCCTTAGGAATTTCAAAGAGATGCTTTCGGTTGCTTTCATTTATTGCTCCATAGAAATCTAACCATCCATATCCAAGAAATTACCCATTGTTATTCAGTGAGAGAAGTCTGGGCTTTAATAGTACTAATGCATTTGTTATTTGCCCAGCACGTATTTTCTGTACCAATACGATGAATTAAAATTGAATATTTCTACCCACCCTCCAACTACAGAGCTGCATTCCTAGAACCCTACTAATTCTATGTTCTGGACAGGCTGAAAATATGGCTTTTCTACACAAAAACAGGAGTGAAGGAAGTGATACACTCAAGTTTCCATGGTCATTGATCTAAATTCCAATCCACAGGCAGTCGTCATCAAGATTTAGTAGTAATTTTAAGATAGCACATAAATCATTTCCACAGATATGATACTAATGTACAGTAAAATAATCATGCGAATATAGTCCATTGATCAGCTTTATGGTATCTACCAGATATCATGAAGCAGACATTTCTCTAATGAGAAGAATTTTCTTGAGTTTCTTATCACTGAACATTTTTAAAATGTTTTTATACTGCTATCTATAGCCAAAGATATTCTTCCTTTGATTAGCCCATATAGCCTATAACTGGCAAATTATCCTTTTAGTAATGTTTTTGCAATAGTGACAGTAAGTCTGGACACTTGCTAAGTTTGTGAAGCCCTGTGGTCTCAATGACTTCTGGTTGCAAAACCATCATTTGCAGATTTTAATAAAGATGGGTTAATTTAAATATGATTAGAATTCACAAGGCAGCATATATATGGATATTTAATTAATCTAGTACTTAACTTAGTTTCTTTGGAACTATTATTCTGTTAAGATTTCTGATCTGTTATGTCAAAAATAAAACTTGAATTCAAATTGAAATGGATTTTGGATTTGGGTTATAATTTTTCATATGTATCTAAATATTTATATTGCCTTCGGACTACATTCATTCATTCATATTTCTACAAACATTTTGGAAATATCTGTTACATACCAGAGACTAGGTTAAGCATCGACACAATATTTTTTTTTAAATGATACCGGCCCTGCCCTTAGGGAGCATACAGTCTAGTTGTAAGATGGCAATAATTAAACTATCACTCAAGTAAGTTCAAAATTAAAACTGTGTCAAGGTTAAGGAGGAAAGAAAGACACATGGTTGGAGGAAGGGGGGACAAGTAGGAACAAGTATCATGGAATTCACATTCTAAGAGTTAGTCTGGTCTATACATGCTGTATCCTTCAAACATAGCAATGGCTACGTTCTGGCCACTGCTGTGATTGATAACCTGTGATTATGATACTTCTTAGGGAGCTTGAGTTAAGCTTCAGAGATTTATTTCATTTCCTTAAGTCCTTGATTTTAGGAATCATCTCTCATAGCCAGAGGACAGCTACAAAGATATCTTTTTCAGATCCATATGTTCTCTCTTCCCACACAATCATATGTTTGATATCCACTAAGAGGGAGTATTTTGCTTAAGAACTGGGAGGGTAACATTCAAATTCTAGCTAAAATGCAGCCATTAATTTTGAATAACCAGGGGAAAGGATTTCTACTTATTTTTTTCAATTTTGCATTATTATAGCAGCTCAACTAATGCATATATAATTTTCTTTCCCTTTTGCTTATCATGCACTGCTAACATGGACTTCTACAAAGGCTCAGGTTGGTGTTGCAATCTGTTTTGATCTTTACTGTTTTCATTTAGTGAAAAGAAGCTTTGATGTTTTCCTTCACAAATCAGCTTTTTTTCTCTTCATAAATTCTGATCAAAACATTGTTCACACATGGAAGAAAAAAATCCTCCCACAAAAGAGTCAGTTTCTCATATGTTGCTGCTAAATGAATTTCTTTACTTCAGTGAAAAGACTATTTCAGAAATCCAGAAGATTGATTTATTAATATATCTGCTTAAATTTGCCATGCCTGGCTTATTTTATGATAGGAAGAAAACAATGTTCTGCGATTTCAGAATCAGCATAATATACCAGGCTCTGAAAAGATTTCTGATATTGAATCTTCTCTGTGCTTTCACAGTGTATTAGATGGCAATGTGCGTGGTCAATATAGCTCCAAACAATGTTGAGAATCTCATACATAACTTCACATCCAGATGCTGATTTTTGCATCACCAAATTCTTAGTAAATAGTATTCAGAAAATTGATGATGTTTCTTTCCTCTCTCTCTCTCTCTTTCTCTGTTTTTTAAAGGCATTAATCTACTTTTAAGATTACATCAATATCTCATATAAATCTCAAGTTCCTTACTTTTATAGTTTTAATAAATCTACATGCTATTCTGTCCACCCCAATTCTTATTTGAAATATTATTGGTCATATAATAAATAAAAACACCAGTAATGTCTTCAGAGACTACACATAGAGTAGACTGGAGTGATGTTTATTATGCCTTAGGGGCCAAGTGCTAAGTACAGCTAAAGTGAGTTTGTCAGTCACAGGAGAATCCAAGTATTTTTTTATGTGTAGAGTTTTACAAGGACTATGAAGGGAAAATAAAATGTCTGAGTAGTTTGGATCCCATGCACTGGGGAGGGTATAAGATGTACAATTTCAAACCTACTCTGCCTTCTACTGTTTGGTGGCCAGATAGCAGACTTTCAGATACAAGAATTTTATGATGTCATACCTTCTGTTATACTTATACTTTAAATGCTCACATTGGCTTATACACATTGATATATAAAATTAAGATAGCGTATCCTTAAGATTGATTCCCATTTCATGCTCTGAACATGTGCAGATGGCTTATGTAGAGGATGAATTTGCTAAAATTAAGTATTAATTTTATATTTTCATATTTAAGTTCCAAGATTATTATAATGGTGCATCAAGATGAATACTTACAGTGCTACAGAAAAAAATTTTGCTGAGTAGTAATAATGACTTTTTGCTAGGAGGGCTATAGATCATGTGTCATGACACGTGCAACTTGGTGGATTGTTGTAGTTTTCTGACCTGAAGTGTTTCACTGTGTTGACTTAAAGTCATTCCTTTTTTTTTAGGTTGAAAATGGTGGACATTCTCCTCCTAATTCAGGACACGTTTCCTTCTGAATACCCAAATTTTCTTCTTATTGATTAGTATATCTTATTTTTATTTAACTTTATACTAAAAAATACCACATTTGAAATTTTCCTCTAAAACATGAACATACAATATAAAAACAAAAAATTTAAAAGTTTTATATAGTTAATAATGTCTTATATGAAAAGGACTGTGAGATATAGAGAAGGGGGTCAGCGAATTTGAGTTTGTAGGCAATAAGTTCTTGTCACAATTGCTCGGTTCTGCTATAGAAGCACAAAAGCAGCAACACACAATGCATATGTGAGTGAGCATGGATATGACTCTGTAAAACTTGATTTAAAAAAATAGGCAATGTCAGCAAAAATGGTAGATAAAATATTTCCTAAAATCCTCTCCTGTGTAAGAGCATCAAGAATATTGGCAAAACTTGTCAAATTCAAGTTTCTTAGAACTCTGGGAATTAATCAAAGACTCATAGCAATTTATTCAGGGAGCATTTATTCAGGGAAAGATGGTTGAGTCTTGGTAAGAACAGAGCTTTATTGCATTTTAATTTGCCCTGTTTCCATATCCACAACCTCAGCTCCAGGGTGGACCTGAATGAAGTGCCCCACAATTGGGGTAAAACAAACCGCATTCTGGGAGCCAGTGGAAAGGGCTGAACAGGGTTGGAGCTCCCTTAAAATCCTCACCTTGAAGAATTATTATTGTTTGAACTGTCTGGTGGTTCCCTGAAGACCCCGCTCACAAGGCTGTCTTTGTTTTACCATATTCAGAGCGGACTCAGTATGAACAGCTTTTTACCTGGGGACATTAGTCTAAAACAGTCAGAGGCAATGATTTAATTTGTGGCTACCTGATATTATAGATAACAGTGGGGGTAAACAATAGGATGACAAAAAGCTTAAAAGGAAAAGCTAGAGAATAAGATGTCCATAGGGGTTTTCAAAAACTCTGAATATTCCTGGGAATTAGAAGAGTATGCACATATGCAGGGCTGTGTACACAATCAGGAAAGCCCTGGAGAGACTCTAAAGTCTCACCTCAGGGTAACCTTGATGCTCTTTGCAAACAAAAAATGACAAAAGCAGAGTTATAAATTGCCTGGCTGAATGTTGAATGTGTGCCCCAACACATATATACAGGCCTTCCACAAAGACTAGTAAACTTATTAATTTCAGGCATTAAAGGGAATCTTTGTCAGATCATTAGACAAAGACAGCATTAGATATGACGAACGACACATATATCACAGAAGTAATAAAAAAAATCTAAACAAACAATAGCAAATAGCAATAACAAGCACCGGGGAAAGGGAGGAATCTGGTTTTTAGTGTTGCCATATTATATTATTTTAAATGTTTCCTTTTCAACAAAAAATTGTGAGACATGCAAAATAACATAAGGAATGGCTCATGCATAAGAAGCAGCCAATAGAAACTGTCTCTGAGGAAGCTGAGATGGTGGACTTAACTAGACAAAGATTTTGAATCAGCTGTTTTAAATATGTTCAAAGAACTAAAGGAAACCATGTCTACAGAATTAATGTATGAGAACAATGTAAAACCAAATAGAAAATATCAATAACCAGATAGAAATTATGAGAACCATAAAATAGGTATTCTAGAGGTAAAAAGTACAAAAATTGAAATGAAAAATTCACTAGAGAGCTTGAACAACACATTTGGGCAGAAGAATAAAAGAATCAGTGAACTGGAATATATGTCAATTGAGATTATCTAGTTTAAGGAACAGAAATATGAAAAAAATCAAGAAAAAGGAGTAGAGCCTCATAAATGTAAAGGATATGCCAAGTATATAGACATTCATATAATAGGAATCCCAGAGGAAAGGAGAGATACCGAAAGGGGCAAAAAAGAATATTTGAAGAAATAAGGATAAAAAACTTCCAAAATTTGATGAAAAACATTATACATTGAAAAGTTCAGCATACTGTGTAAGATAAATTCAGAGACAACTCCATCTAGACACATTCTAATAAAAACAAAGTGAAACACAAAGAGAATTGAAAGCATCAAAAGAAAAATGACTTATTAGCTACAAATAATCAGCAATATCAGGATTAACAGCTGAGTTCTCATCAGAAATCACAGAGGCTAGAAGTCAGTAGAAAGACATATTCAAAGGGGTGAATAAAAAGATTGTCAACCAAGAACTATATATCTAGCAGAATCAGTCTTCAAGAATGAAGGAGAAATTAAGAAACTCCCAAATAAAATAAAGCAGAGAATTCATTGCTAGCTGGCCAGACCTCCACTGAATACTAAAGGAAATCCTTCAGGCTGAAATGAAAGGACACTAGATAGCAATTGAAATCTAAATAAAGAAGTCAAAGAGCAGCAAGACATATAAATCTAAAGGCAACTACATAAGTGCAGAACACTCCACCTAAGGACAGCAGAATGCACATTCTTCTCAACTGCACATGTGTTTTATCCTGGAGAATGTGTCCCACACCACACGTTAGGGCATTTAACAGCTCATTAAAGTTAAAACGATTGAAGTCAGACAAAATATGCATGAGAAACAGAATAGATAAAACAATCTTGAAAAAGAAGAACAAAGTCACAGGACTTACACTTTCCCATTTCAAAGTTTACTATAAAGCTAGAGTGATCAAGACTGTGTTGTACTGACTTAAGCCTAGGCCTATAACTTGATGGAATAGAACTGAGAGCCTGGAAAAAGCTAATGCATTTATGATCAATTGAGTTTTGACAAGGTTGCTGTATTAGTTTCCTGTTCTCTTGTAACAAATTATCACAAATTTAGTGGCCTACAACAACACAAATTTATTATTTTACAGCCCTGATCGTGAAAAGTCTGAATAAGTCTCACAGGGCCAAAGTCAAGGTATTAGCAGGAATGTTTCCTTCTGGAAGCTCAAGAGAAGAATTTATTCCTTGACTCTTTTAAACTTCTAGAAGCTGCCACTATCTGTGGCCACATCTTTCTAATCTCAGCTTCATTTTTCACATCACTTTCTTCTCTATCTGACCTTTCTGTGATCCTCTTATAAAGATTATTTTAAATATATCTTCCCCCACCTAGAATAATCCAGGATAATCTTCCTAACACAAAGTTCTTAACCACATCGACAGTCTTTTTTGCTACATAAAGTAACATTCACAGATTCCAAGGACTAAGATGTGGTATCTTTGTGGGACCATTGTTCAGCATAACACAGATGTCAAGGAAATTCAATGATGAAAGACTATGTCTTTTCAACAAATGGTACTTGGACAACTGGACATCAACATGCAAAGAACAAACTTAGACTACTCCCTCACATCATATAAATAATTAATTAAATGTGATCAAAGACCAAAATGTAAGGGCTAGAACTATAAAAGTCTTAGAAGAAAACTTTGGTGTAAGTCTTTACGATCTTGCATTAGTCAATGGATCTCTAAAGCTCAAGTAACCAAAAAGAAAAGAGATAAATAGGACTTCATCAAAATTAAAAACTTTACAATTCAAAGGACACCATCAAGAAAGTATGAAGGCAACCCAACGGATGGGAGAAAATATTTTCAAATCATATATCTGATAAAGGTTTACTTTTGGGAATATATAAAGAACTCTTACAACTTAATGATAGAAGACAAATAACCCAATTAATAAAGGGCACAGTACCAGAATAGACAATTCTCTAAGATATGACTTGGAAAAGATAAGCAAATGGCCAATAAGCACTTGAAAAAATTCTCAGATGCTAAAGATTAGTCATGAGTGAAGTATAAATGAAAACCAAAATGAGATATCACTTCACATGCACAAAGATGTTTGCAGTAAAAAAGAGACAGTAAGTGTTGTGAAAGGTGTAGAGGAATTATAATCCTCATGCATTGTAGCTGGGAATGTGAAATGTTGCAGTCACTTTGGAAAACTATTTGGCAGTTCCTCAAAGAGTAAACATACAGTTTCCACATGACCCAGCAATTTCACTCCTAGGTATATAACCAAGAGAATTAAAAACATATATCCATGTAAAAACTGGAATATAAATGTTCATAACATTATTCATAGGTGAGAAACCAAAAGGTGAAAACAACTGAAATGTTCCATCAAGTGAAGAATGGGTTAACAAAATGTAGTACATCCATATGATTGAGTACTATTTAGCCATAAAAAATAATGAAATACTTATTCATGCTATAACATGGATGAATCTTGAAAATATCATGCTAGACAAAAGTAGCCAGATACCAAAAGCCACACATTATATGATTCTATTTATATATAATGTGCAGAATGGGCAAATTCGTAGTGGAAGAAATTAGATTAGTAGCTCATTGACAGGCCAGGGGGGGAAAAATGGACAGTGATTGCTAATGGGAATGATTTTTTTTCTTAAGATGAGGAAATATTCTGGAATCACAGATAATGGTTATGGTTATACAACTTTGTGACTATATTTTTAAAACACTGAATTTTACACTCAAAAGAGTGAATTTTATGATACATAAATTATACCTCATTTAAAAAAAATGAAATAGGGAGTAGGCCAAATTTAGCTCATGGGCCACAGTTTGCCAACCCCTACACAAAAGAAAAAGATGCATGCCATCTTTATTTATATACTGTCTAAGGAGTAGAACATCAGTAAATGCTGAATTAACACATGAGCAAAGGAGTAAGCATAAGGGATCTGACTCCAAACTGTTGAAGGTTTGTATAATCTACAATTGTTCTTATCAGATGAGATTTATCTTTAAGGAAGAGTAATTTTCATGATATTCATACTCTTCTTTCTATTCCTCATCAATACCTTATACTCTACCTTGTATATAGTAAGTGATTCCTAAGTAGTTAATGGTTTCATCTTAATTAAGTCTTTCAGCATAGGCCACCTTATATAAAATTATAAAATTAAAGACATTTAATTTCTTAAAATTATAACAAATTATAAAATTATAATCAGCTATAAAATTAAAGACATTTCTTTTTTGGGAGGAATCATTTCATATCAAGAGAAATGTAAAAAAATGACATGACCGTGGACTTTCAAATACTTCCTTGTATCTTTATGAGAAATAAAAATGATATTTTTGGAAGGACTGAGGTTTTTTTGCAGGCTTAGCTGTTACTGACTGGACATCACTTTTTCTCAGCAGTGTATTGGGGCTATGGAGGATGAGAAAGCGTAAAACTTCAAGACATGTCTTTCTCTTTCAATCACCTCTCCTAGGTTTTGAGGGTGCAATGTTAGCCAGTATTCATGCATTAGTGCACAGAAAGATTAATCTACATGGGAGTGCACGTGTCATTTTGATGAAGACAGTGAGGCAGTTGAAGTCCATGATCATATAGTTTACTCCCAGCTCCAAAATGTTATCAACTCCATGCCTCAGTGCTAATCTTATTCAAAACAAGTGTTACTTGTTACAGTGAACTCTCTCAAAGTTTCTAAAGCTCATCTACCATTGCTGTCATTTTCTTGAAAATGATAAGTATTAATGTCAGGTTATGAAGAGAAAAACTGGACCCCAAGAGTCCCGTAAGCGAGAAGCCGGAAAATCAATGGCGGAACCTGAATCAAAACCTTTTTCTCACAACTTCCTTCATACTGCCCTGTTCACCAGACCACAGATAATCTGTTGCATAGTATAAAGGATCACTTCCCCCATCACTGGAATGAAGAAACCCCCCAAAGAGGACCACATTATCAATTTAATAGAACCCAACCCAGAAATCCAATAATGAAGGACAGGAATCCAATACAAGCAAAGTACTTGATGCTGCACATCTCCTAAATTGCTCTGCAGATGCCATTTCATCAATCCAAAGAAGTGTGCCTCCTGCTAAGGAGGAACGTTTTAACAGACCCTCCAAGTGACAAGCCAGCTCAGATCTAGAACTACAAGCTCTGTACTTCGTAGAGTTCAGTCAACATGCATTTATTATGAGCCTACCACAAGTTAGGCACATGCCAAATGCTATGTGCAACATGAGATGTGTAAGACATGGTTCCTATCTTCTAAAAATCAAGGTGTCACTGTGAGTGTGATCCCTCATGCTAGCAGGCATGCCCGTAGTTATGCATGGTGAGTGCTGACCACCTTGATTATTACCTGCCTCTATGGGGGAAAAAAAGTCAATCCTTTTAGAAACTTGTAGGTTTCTTAATTAATTTAAGGCATCTTTGAGATAGGAAAGTGGGATAATACTGTCTGATAACCATTATCTATGTTCAGTGAAATCAGACATGAATTCCAAAATGAGAGAATTTTGAATACATTTAAACCTAAGAAATATAAGAAAGACTGAATTCATTTGGACTTCTGCTTTCTAGAACCATTTAAATCTAGGGAGTAGATTTCAGTTATAAGCAATTAGATTTGAATTATTGATGCATAATGCTAAAATTCTTATACAATTAATAATAAAGTGGGCAAAGTTTTAGCATCATGGTTGGCTCTAGGTATGTTTTCAGGAGCATATCTAGATAATATTTTTGCATTCATTTAATCAGTATTTATGTCAGTATTGATCACAGAGCATAAACCAGGAACAATGATGTACAAAGTTTCTTTCTTTCTTTCTTTCTTTCTTTTTCTTTCTTTTTTTCTTTCTTTCTTTCTTTCTTTTTTAGGGGGTTGGGTTTTTTGTTTGTTTGTTTGTTTTCAAAAAACCTGGTTGTCTGGAATACTTTGTTCTCAATAAATATCCCAGAAAGGCTGCTGTTGGTTGCACACACACATGTGTATTTGTTTTAATTTATTATCAAAGCTAAGTGTGTATAAACTTGTCCACTTTATATAAATAAGTTAATTGTCCATTCTGTAACACATTTTATGATCTTCTTTATTTATGTTACGCATAGTAATACCAACTTATGTTACAAGTGGTGTCTACCTTACCATCAGGCTGTCTTTCCTTTGGCCAACCAAATAAAGTTTACTAAAATGGAGGCCAAAAACAGGTTGGTCTTAAACTGTCACTTTTTTCCAACAATTGTATTCTCTTTTCATTTTGTGAAAAGCTAAAAAAGGTTTATATCAGTCTTTGTCTCTTCCTCGCTGTCTGCCTCAGAGAAAGAATGTTTGCAACAAAATACTCTTTGTGCCATAAAGCAGTAGCTTTCAATTAGTCCTTAATAAGAGTTTCCAGTTGATAAAATTAGTGTGGAAATCGGAGCCAAGATTCCAATTTATCACCATGTAAGTGAATGGCAGGGGTTCCATTATCCAATCAATTTTGCCTCTCATTTCTGCAAAGGTCAGGGTGTGCCATCCTTGGTTATAAAATACCACTTCTGGCTCTATGTTCTACTTTAACTTTATCCCAGACACATTAGCTTTGCTACGGCAGGACATACACTAAGAGTTCATATTTTCAAAAGCTATTTTGTGCTGTGCCTGGCCCTGTATTTTAAAATGTTAGAGCTCAATGCAGCCTGAGACCTGCTTTCTCATACATTTAACTTTTCTACAGGAGAAGAAAGAGTTCATGCTCTGTGTGCGTGTATGTATGCGTGTGTTTGTGACACATACTATCTGTGCAAAAGTCTCTAATAATTATTTTCATTTTTCTCTCTCTCCCAAACTACAAATAAGTAATAATTTGTCCATTTTCTCTTGGATAAAAAGATACAGCGATTTCCTCCTCTTTGTCTGACTTAAGTGATAGCAAGATCATTTAGAAATTAGCCAAATTAGGACTGGAGTTTGCAGACTGTAATTCTTATGTTTTTCTTTCTTTTTAAATTAGTCTTTCTAGACAGAATAAAGGCCATTTTTGATGGTTCCTTCTTTTATTATATTCTCTTTCACTTCCTGATAGACTTTGGAATAAGTGATCTATAAGAACTCTGCTGTGTTTCAGTGTAGGCAAGGTTCGTGTGTGGTAATGATTAAGAGACTATAGCACGGTGAACCCAGAGCTCTCACTGCATAATAAAAAGACTGTGAAAAGGCATTTCTGACCAATTATGGGCTTTCCTTTTGGACGTGATCCTGGACTTTAGGCTTGACACAGTTTTGGGCCTGCCTATTGTGGATATTGGTAAGTTCTGAGCTAACCTTCCACAGACTAAATTGCTTTTAAGGTCATACATGGCATCAGATTTATCCTGAGTAAGCCAACGTAAGATGAGATAAGATGATAAATATGTTATGAAGAAGTTTTCTTGGCAACTACCCAAGAGTTTCTGCTGCTCTTCTCATTAGCAATACTTCCTGGAAGGCAGGGCATTTGGGAAGCAGATGCCTCATCTTTTTCCTCACAATGCTGTTGGTGAAAAACAGAAAACTTGAATGTGTCCCTAGGTTCTAGAATATATTAATGTTAAATGATTCAAAAAGTAGCACTGGTGTTTCAATTGTCTAGTTCTCACTACTGAATCTTGGTGTCTCTTCTTCCTTGATATGAATTGGGAGCTTTGTGAAATAGTAGTTAGGATGATCATTATTCCATAGCCATAACCTCACACTGGGACCACAGAAATTTCCTCCTTTCTCAGCTCTCTCACATACTCCCAACTCTCTCCCATTCAAGATGACTTATTTTCCCTCAAACTTTATGTGGAATATCTCACAGTGTAAATCTAAGAAGTCTTAGTGGCCCCCCATTGTCTACAGATACAATTCAATGTTGTTACATTTTCCCATTTGCTTACCCCAGCCAGGTGCACACTCTGGACGTTATTCCATGCGCATCATAGCCCTTGTGTGCAGTTCATGAGAATTACATTTAGATTTTGGGTTGTTTGCTTGCTTGATTGACAGATCTCCCAAAGTGTAGTAGTTCATATTAGATTAATCCTAACTAGGGCTACTCATCCTTCTCCATGTGTATTTAATAGCCCAGGCACACAAATATAGGATTTCTCTGCCTAAAGGGTGTTGCCTTAGATTACAATGTTTCTTTTTTTATGCCTTTTTTCTTCTTTTTTTATTTCTGCATATTATGGGGGTACATATATTTAGGTTACGTTGGCCTTGCCCCCACCCCAGTCAGAGCTTTAAGCGTGTCCATCCCCCAGATGGTGCGCATCGCACTCATTATGTATGTATATAACTCTCCCCTCTCCCCATCCCCATCTGCCCGATGCCCAATAACTGTTATTCCTATATGTGCACTTAGGTGTTGACCAGTGAAACCAATTTGCTGGTGAGTACATGTGGTGCTTGTTTTTCCATTCTTGGCATACTTCACTTAGTAGAATGGGTTCCAGCTCTATCTAGGAAAATACAAGAGGTGCTATATCACCATTGTTTCTTATAGCTGAATAGTACTGCATGGTATACATATACCACATTTTATTAATCCCCTCATGTATTGATGGGCACTTGGGTTCTTTCCACATCTTTGCCATCATGAATTGTGCTGCTATAAACATTCGAGTGCAGATGTCTTTTTTATAGAATGTCTTTTGTTCTTTTGGGTAGATGCCCAGTAATGGGATTGCTGGATCAAATGGTAGATCTACTTGTATCTCCTTAAAATATCTCCATATTGCCTTCCACAGAGGTTGTACTAGTTTGCAGTCCCACCAGCAGTGTATGAGTGTTCCTATCTCTCCACATCCATGCCAACATTTATTGTTTTGGGACTTTTTGATAAAGGCCATTCTCACTGGAGATAAGTGGTATCTCATTGTGGTTTTGATTTGCATTTCCCTGATGATTAGAGATGTTGAGCATTTTTTCATATGTTTCTTGGCCATTATTCTGTCTTCTTTTGAAAAGTTTCTGTTCATGTCCTTTGCCCACTTTTTCATAGCGTCGTTTGATTTTTTTCTTGCTGATTTTCCCGAGTTCTAAATAGATTCTAGTTATCAGCCCTTTATTGGATGTGTAGCATGCGAAAATTTTCTCCCATTCTGTAGGTTGTCTGTTTGCTCTCATGACAGTTTCTTCGGCTGTGCAGAAGCTTTTTAATTTGATCAGGTCCCATTTATTTAATTTGGTTGTTGCCGTGATTGCCTTTGGGGTCTTTTTCATGAATTCTTTGCTTAGGCCAATGTCTATAAGAGTTTTTCCAACATTTTCTTCTAGAATTCTAATAGTTTCACACCTTAGGTTTAAGTCTGTTACCCGCCGTGAGTTGACTTTTGTGAGAGGTGAAAGGTGTGGATCCTGTTTCAGTCTTCTACATGTGGCTATACAGTTTTCCCGGCACCATTTATTGAATAAGGATTCTTTTCCCCAGCGTATGTTTTCATGTGCTTTGTCAAAGATTAGATGGCTATATGAGGATGGTTTAATATCTGGGTTCTCAGTTCTGTTCCACTGGTCAATGTCTCTGTTCTTGTGCCAGTACCAAGCTTTTTTCATTACCATAGCTTTGTAGTATAGTTTGAAGTCTGGCGAATTGATACCTCCCATTTTGTTTTTATTGCCTAGGATTGCTTTTGCTATACAGGGTCTTCTCTGCTTCTTTATACAAATACATTTTTATAATCCAAATTATATTGACTTCCTGAGTATGCTCCATAGGCTTCTACATGCCTTCTTGCATATATTAAGGAGACAGTTGCATGCATCCTGGAGAACAGGGATAGCATGAAGCTCTTAACCACTGAGAATAAGAGCAAATTGTACAGTCTCCCTCTCTCAGCAAAAGCTCATAAGGAAAGTAAAGGTTTTCCCCCTAAGTATTTATTTCTTACTTAACAAAGGGTTGCAAGATTAGGACTGAAACTCATTTTCCTCCCTGTTTTTGATAAACCCCAAACAGCATCGAACACCTTTCTGACTTATCCTTGGGACATTTGTTTCTGAGAACTGAGATCTGTTAACTGATCTCTGCTTTAGCCCCACCTTATGCAATAATATATAAAACCTTTGCTGCCTGACAGAAAGTAGAGCCACCTCCCTTTCAGATTCTCTTTTTGTAACAGAGAAAGAAATCTTTCCTTTCTCACCTGATTTTGGTTATCATATTCTGGGACCCAGATTCACTTTATTTATATATTGTCTGTCTATCATCTATCTATCTATCCATCCATCCATCCTTGCACTGGACTCTAGACAGAATATCCTAGATGGTAAGGGCAGTGATATTTCTCTGATCAGGTTTTCATGGTGCAATCCAACTCCCTCTGAGAAACATAACTTTAAACTCTTTTTAATTTTTTTAAAATTTTATTACGGTGAGAACACTTAGCATGAGGCCCTCTTAACAGATTTTCAAGGGTACAATGCAGTGTTGCTACCTGCAGGCACAATGGCATACAGCATATTTCTAGAACTTATTCATTTTGCATAAGTGAAATTTTATATGCATTGATTAGCAACTGCCCATTTCCCTGATCCAACAGCCCCTGGCAACCACCATTCTATTCTTTATGTCTATGAGTTTGGCTATTTTTGATACTTTGTATAAGTAGAATCAAGTAGTATTTGTCCTTCTGTGATTGCCCTATTTCCCTTAGCATAATGTCCTCAAGTTCGTTCCACAACCTCTTTTGTGAAGACCTATGAATTCAGCTCTTCTGATGTTTTCAGAAACTATCAATCATAGCTGGCATGGTGTTTTTTT
>RJWJ010024318.1:0-24951 GCA_004363605.1 Indri indri | reverse complement strand
CATTGTTCTTATTTTTAAAAGTCCAGTCCAAGTGGAAATACACCTAAATGTAGGTATCTTAGCCCTGAGATTAGAGATGACTTGATACACAGAATTCTGTTATTCAGATTTTCTATAATGCTTACATATTACATTTTCATTCTCAAAATTAATGCTATAAACCCAAATTAAGGAAAAATTCTTAAAGATGAACTTCTAGAAGTCTGAGTGAAAACTGGAATATTTATCATTTGCATTTAATAAGCAACTCCTTCCTGATTAAAACCTGTACGACTGCCATTCATCGTGTGACAGTTTTTCGTTTGAGAAACAGCTTCTGGAGACAGAATGTTCTCTCCTGAGACTCTGCTCCTCCACTGCAGTGGACAGGTGTCATTTCTCCACGCGCACATTGCTCATGGACACTTACTGGAAGCCTGCTACGCTCCACTGCTCTGCTTGAGGACTCTACGAACCTCAGCTACTAAACCGCGCTACTTCCTAAATGTTCACTCTCCGTCCCACATTTCCAGGGTCGGAGCTGATGCTTTTGATGTGCAGCAAAACACAAAAAGGCAACGCTAGTGCTTGCTTGTTTGGGGGTGTCATTATTTCTACTTACAGCATTTTTCTCCCTTTGCTCTGTGGGTGCAGCGTGGCCGCCGGCTGCTTGTGTTCATCTCCCCTGTAGTGACAGGCCCGTGCTTGTGTGGTTCTTAGTTTATAGGACCAACTGACTACAGCTGCGTAAACGCTGGACAGCGGAATCCCATCATGGGTGTGAAGAAAACCCAGGAGGCCAACACCAGGAGTGCAAAGGCAAGGAGGCAGAGCCGAGGGGAGAGGACAGGGTCTAAGGCCCAGAGCCACGCACCGCGATGCCACTTACCTCACTTTCCTGCCTGGCGGCCGAGCCTGACACACGTACTCCGCACACAGGGAGGGAGGCCAGCAGGGAGGCCTCTGCTTCTGCTTCTGCGAAGCCGGCTGCCCTAAAGATGTTATTTCACCCAGGAAGCCTGAGCATGTGACACGCAGGCCAGGATGCAGTTATGACACTCTTCATTCAGAGGTGGCAGGTGGGTGGCCACACTCAGAGGCCTCTATACACTGCGCGGGGGGCTGGCACTTTGACAGGACACAACACACCAGGAAGACAGATGTGATTTAAGGCAAATTTTAATAGATTTATAAAAATCATATATACAAAACATGTTAAACTAACCACCGTGGCTATAAAATACATTTTGTGCACTTTTACCACGTATTTTAACCTAGTACACAGTATTCATAAACTGAGACTGATCACAGGACAACAGGCCCTGCCACAGGTGGTTCGGGCGCTGCAGTGACACCTCCGTGGGAGGTGCCTGTGCCAGAGCTCCCCCTTGCTTTCAGTATTTCCGACCCTGGAGGAGTCGAGGCTGTTTCTGTCGTGGACGCTCAGGTGCCACCTCAACCACGTCCCTGCAGCATGGTCCCCCAAGTTGCCCCAGCAGCCTGTTCTGTGCTACGTGGGCGCTGAGCGTAAGTGCGGGAAGGGCGAGCTCAGGACAGCGAAGATGGACGGGGGCTGAGCACGCAAACACTGAACTTCCTGGCTACGCTTGCAGCAACAGAGAGTAACTTGCCATTTGATTGTAGTTGGTTCGAATGGAGTTAAGGAAAAGGACACTTTGAATATTTTAAATCAATTTGCGTAACAGGTCCAAAAGTAATTGTTCAAGATTCTAGAGACTGCCAGACTCAATAGAGATCTATTTCAAATGTTTCATACATAGGCTTGTTAAAGAATCTAACAGGGCCAGGCATGGTGCGCTCGCACCTGTAATCCTAGTGATTTGGGAGGCCGAGGTGGGAGGATTGCTTGAGCCTAGGAGTTTAAGACTAGCCTGGGCAATATAGTGAGAATCCATCCTTATAAAAACTTAAAAAAAAAAAAAAAATTAGCTGGGCATGGTGGTGTGCACCTGCAGTCCTACCTACTTGGGAGGCTGAGGTGGGAGGATCGCTTGAGCCCAGTTCCAGGTTACAGTAAGCTATGATGATGCCACTGCACTCCAGCCTGGGTGACAGAGAGAGACCCCATCTCTTATTAAAAAAAAAAAAAAAGAATCTAACAGGTTCATTCAACAGGAAAGTGTGACGGAGCAATGGCCCGAGGGGTCTCGGGCTGCGTGTGGCCCTTCTGCAGACACTTGCTATCAAGTGGGCAAGAGGTTCTGCCCACCCACGTGCAGGTGAACGTGGAAAACGTACCCAGGTTTGTCCCGACAGCTTGGGTGAGTAGAAGAGCTGCAAAGAAATGACTTTATTAGTTTGATTTTTCAGATGCAAGTCTGGTTCGGTTTTTGACATCTGCGTTCCAAAGTCTTTTAGGTGACTGAGTTTCCTCTGCCCACAGTTTGTACTGACCTTGTGAGGACACATGGGACGGACGTAGGTGCTGAAGCCCTCCTTCATCCCCTCAAGGCTTTGGAGGGCCCATGGGAGCCAGCAGTTGGATAGAGAAGGGGACCCCACGGTCTGGGGGGCCTGGCACTGCCCATGGCGGGGCACCCAGCAACTTGCATGCCACCTTGTAGCTCCCCCAGACTCTTGGGGACGGTTCAGATCATCTTCAACCTCACTTCGGGGTGGAGACTGAAGTTTCAGACAGCTACAACGGGGCCCGCAGGCCGGGCACTGGGGCCGTTCCTAGCAACCCTGCTCTCAGCTCCTCCTTCCCGACTGGAGCAGGTCCCAGAGAAAACCAGAACCGGGTCTGGAGGACGCGTTTATGTCCCACCCAGAGAGGGCTGTGCTCTTGATGGCCTGCGAGTCTGACTCTGTGGAGATAAACTTTTCCTTGTCTGGACTTCTGGTCACATTTAACAGATGAGATCTGGGGTCCAAGCCAGCCCAGGCTGACAAAGCTGGGCAAGGCGCCTCTGAAACCCGTCAGGAAAATGTGGTTCCACAGGGAAACTCTACCTTGACTATGAATAGCTAGGGTCATGCTCGCTTGGGGAAATACATCAGCTTTTAAAAACACAAAACGAAGTGAATTCACTGTTAGTAAAAGGGCACCCAAGTGACAGGCTGGAACAATAGCCCTTCATTGTCATGGCAGGAGCAGGCCAGGGACAGGCGGCCCTTCCACTGCCCACCTTGCCCACCCTGCTCACCAGACGCCAGGCTGTCTCAGGCTGGTTAGAAATTCAGGCTCTCCAGGGCCCCAGAGTGGCTGCTCTAGCGTTCCACTTTGGTTCAAGTTACATACATGTAAAAATGAAACCACCTGAAGAGAAAAACTACCTTGTACGGCCAGCTCAAGAACAGGGCACCTCATTGTCAGGCTAAGTCTCCACTTCTACTGTGAAGTGAGCAACAGAGCCACTGTCCAGTGTAGCTCCTAGAACATGCGTGATCAACCAGATGCCAAGCCTGAGGGTCTCTCAAAGCAAGGGCCTCGCAATGATGACATGTTCAGAGGAATGAGTTTCCAAAGGCCAGGGTTAAATACAAGAGCAATTCTCACCCTGTTCTTAGCCACACCATACCCTAGTCAGCTAGCAGGGAGGCGCGGTGGCCCTAATGTGTCGTCTGCTTTGCTGGGCAGGAGACGTGGTCTGTTTCTGAGTTGTCTCCAGCTTCCTATCCCTCACTACACATGGACACCAATTCCCAGGATTATCCACCTTGCTAGGACATTTGACCATTCACTCGTTTCTAGTAACATCCCGCTTCTTCCTGTTGTGTTTTGGGATTGCATCCTTTGAATAGGAAATTCAAATGCTGAGAAACACTCCACTCTCCAAGGGACTGGTTCAGCAAGAAGTGGGTTAAAAAATGCCCCATGCACACCAAGCACAGCTCTTCCTGGAGCCCTGAGGTCCTTGGGACTCACAGCTTGGAGGTGTGGTCACAACCTTCCGTCAGTGGACCTACCCATCACAGGAGTCCACTCAAGCATCAGACACAGCTGGAGAACGTGCCAGACCCTGAAAAGTGGGACCCCAGAAGCAGGATTGGCACATCCACACCCCACAGCCTTCACTCCACAAGAAGCTACTCAAACTTTGGACCGTACCTTTCTCTGGACACAAGGGCAAACCAGCCTGTCATCTGCTGCCACGGCCTGCTCACACGGCAGGTTTAGCTTCTGAACAGGCAGAACTGAACCAAATAGGTCCTTTCTTGGGGAACCCAACACCTTCCTCTTCAAGGTCCAACATGATGCCTCACACAAGGAGCAAGAGATTCAAAGGTCAAAGTCACTACAACCAAGCCCTTCCAGTCCACGTTGTGTCACTCTCCTCTCCTCGGTGCCGTCTGTTTACAGGCATCCAGCCCTCCAAGCGGCAGACCCGCTGACGGCTCTCAGACCAGGGCGAGCTCCCCTAAATGCCAAGACATCAGGGAAGCACAAGGATCACATATTTAAGGAACATTTCTCCCCTGGCCTCGCATGCAAATTAAATAAGCCTTAAAATAGTCGGTCTTTTTCTCCAAAGCTTCCTAAATTCCAGGGAATCACTTCAGAATGAGCCTGCTAAGCACATCTGATGTACCTTACAGAGAAAACGGCACCAAGAGATCTGAAAGGACTTCCTCTTAAGTAGCCAAAGAAAGCTCACTGTCACTGCATTTCCTTGAGGCAGGTGGCTGGTCACAGTGAGGGGAAGAGCTGGTGGCTCATTACATGGAAAGGTAACAGTTCTCCCCATGCTGAACACAGAAGCCCTCTAAGCTGGGAGGCACCTCCAAGAATGTCTACTTCAGTGGCTTGCAACCTGGGCGGTACACAAGAATCACCTGGGACGTTAGGCGGTCTGGGTGTATGCTATTCATATCAGCTAGGTCCCGGGCAGCTCAGCACAGGACCTAGATAAAAGCCCCCCAGGTGATCTGTGTCCCCACAGCTGAGAATCGCCATGCTGTCCAACTCTGACAAATGAAGAAAATGAAACTCAAAGAGCTCAGCCCACAGCCACGCGGACAGTCGAGACACAGTGTGCTCATGGCTGACATTTTTCTGGAGAGGTGTCTGCCTTTCCTACCTGTGGTGAGCTCAAGCCCCCATGGGCCACACACAGGCAATGGCGCTGAACAACATCCACACTCCTCTTTCTAGAAACCTGCTCGTTTGGGAAACAGAGATGCCCAGTTGTGCAGAAGACCCAGATATGGCAGAATCCTGAGCACGAGAAAGCTCTGCTCACAAGCCATGGTGATGACTGGAAGGCATTCATGCTTCGTGCGAGTGGTCTCCTCATGTTCTGGCTGGACCAATAATGCCCAGGGGCTGCAATGACAGAACCTCCACCCCACCATTCCCTGGGGCTCCTCTGGTCTCTGGACCACGTCAAGTGTCAACCACCAGTCTTTCCCCTAGGGGCTTCCCGGCTTTAGGCAGCAAGGCTTCTCGCTCTCTCTCTCACACGTACATGGGTGTCTTCTATGTGCACATGCTGCTATTATATGCTTTGAAGATGTGTTCCTGAGGCTTTCACTGAAAACCCATTTATGATGGTTTGCCTAATGCAGGCTTTGTTTGATATGTGGGAACAAAAACCATGATTAACATATAATGAACCACCTTCAAATAAAATTAGGATTAGAGTTATTTGCTCTGAATTTTTGGGAATGAAAAATTATTGTTGGTTTTGAATGCCTAGTGATATTTTATGTTAAGAAAAACTAAGGATTTATTTTAATAAACATAAAAAGATTGAAGGTGGTCCCATCTTCAAACCAGACCCTCCCAGTCCATGCTAACGCTGTGTGCAAAGGGTAACCACGCACCATCGACCCGGACAACTGTCACCCTAACGGGAGGCTTTTCCTTACCTGTCTGTTCCCAGGACCCCCAAGTCAGTCATAACCAATAATCTTGTTTCAAGATTATTTTTTTGATCTTGGAGGTAAAATAGTCTGACTCACTTTTCTTTTATCAAGGAAGTAGAAAAACTCTAGAGATCTCTATAAATTACAGAGCTATGACTCAAAATCTTTGAAACAATTTCACTACAAACAGAAGAGTTAAACATATATTTCAGTAAAAAACCTACATGTGTTCTTATGTGTAAACAGTATAACTATGAGGAAAATATCTTATTTTGAGGAAGTTTATTGTTACATTTTTGCAATAATAGATGAGGCACAACTACCTCCTGCTTCTCCAACATCTCAATAAAAAAAGACAACAATCAAGGATTAACAGTGAAATTAAAATAAAAAAATACAAAAGCCTAAGGTTTTGGAGGAAAAAATGACTATAATCTTCGTGTAGAAAAGTTGTCAATGATTTCGGTTGTGCCTTGCAAGTAGTTATGGTCTCCAATTCCAACACATTACCCAATTTAGAGTCGGGTGTCTTTAACGGCGTTCTGATTTGCCCTGGTCCCTGGGAAGAGGCGGCAGTCCCGGCCCGGCAAAGCCAAGTGCGCGACCAGGTGGTGGGGTCAGGGGCTGAGCTGGTCCTGGGCCCCGGCCTCTGGAGCCATCCCACCCCGCTTCCTGCTGACACAGAAATCGCAGTTATCTCATTACTCTCATGCTTCCGGGTTTGAAAGTGACTAGTAAATACACCCAACTGTTTAAGGGAAAAATGCCCTCGCTGACAAGGCTGCCCTACATTCCTTTGGGGTAGTATTTCAAATGATTCCCCCAGTTACGCCAGTCATGGCGGCAGTGACTTCCAACAGAACCATGAAGAGGATTTCCAAGCTGGTGAGTAACAGTGGTTGCCCTTCCTCTGGGCCACAGAGCCTGACAAACGTGATACAGAAAACTGACCTGGGCAAGCAAAGCCCACCTCACTGTGGACTGGGGGCTCTCACTGTTGCAAACTGAAAATGTGATCTGAGACCAGCCTGGTGAACCCTGCCAAGAGCAAGCTTTTTCCTCCAAAACACGGTCATCGGCACTGATCCCGGGTCACATCCTTTCAGTTTGTGAAGGGCCACAGGAAGCAGTACGAAACCAGCGATTTTTTTTTTCCAGCCAAAAAAAGAGCCCAAAACCCAGCAAACATTGACACAAACCCCCAAGCACCAAAAGAGAAACAAACTTCCATGTTGTCTCCTGATTAAAACGCTGTGATGACAAGGATGACTCAGAAGTAGGTTTTTGTCCTCCCTCTTCTGGTTCCGCATCTGCCCCAAGATTCATGTTTATCTGGCTTGCTGAAAACAAGCTGAGAGTGAGACGCAAAAAGGGCACAGGGTCGGGACAGTGTGGCCTCAGGACAAGGCCCCGGGTGTGTTATTAAGCCACAGCAACACTTGGGTGCTGGTTAAGAGGAAGCTTTTCCTTCTCTCTTGAATGCTAGAAGTCCCCAAACATACTAGACAGGTTTTCTAGTAGAGTAATGCACAGAGGGGACCAGTTTGGAATGCGATGTATTTTTAAACACAGTGGAAGACACCTGGCAGGTAACTGGACGAGTCAACTGAGCTTAAGAATTACCAGCTCATGCCAGCATGCACAGCCTTCTGCGGGTTCCTCCCATGAGAGCTGTATCTGGTAGTTTACTGTCCTGCGTGCACAGTAATAGAAGCAAGAGCCCTTGATAAGAATCAGACTTAAAGGGGAGCCGAGATTAGGGACTGGCTGTCCAAAGGCACTGGTGTAGCGGCAGTTTGGAGAAACTCAGATTTCTCCAGTTGGTGGGCTTCCAGAAAGGTCAGCTGTTAGGAACTCGCCAAGCAGCTGTGGAGTTAACAAAAGCTCTGCTAGTAGTCTTGCCAGCTTTCACAAGCCCCAGAAGAGAAGCTGAAACTCTCAACTGTTTCCAAAAGGAGGAAAAGCTACGTGCTCTCAACTGTAGGGTCGGAAGATGACTCGCAAGTAAGACAGCAAAGTCATCTGCAAGGCTACTTGGTCTGTGTGTCTTAGCACTGGGCAGGGCAAGGGGAGGGGAGGCAAGAAGTGGAAAAAAGCACCGCTGTGTGCAGACAGACAGAGCCACATTCACGGCCAGCATCCCACGTCCACTCCTCGCTGTGCTGCTGGGCAGTCTGGCGGGGCAGGAGGAGCTGAGTGTGCTATCAGGGCATTAAAGCCACCTCACACCTGCAAAACTCCCAATCCTGTCCTCAGAGCTGGGAGGGGGATCCTTGGCACGGCTCCTCGGCTCAGTCTAACAGACTCGGATTAGGGTCTCTCAGGAAATTGGCACAAGAGTTTTAAAAGGCAATGTGTTCACTTTGGGAAGTGGCATTCGGACGCTAGGGCTGCGGGGCCAGGCCCGGGCACTCTGAGTTTAGCAGCATCGGCGTGCATTTGATCTCCACAAGCTACAATTAGGCAAAGCTTTCAGGTTAGTTTGTCTCAGCGAAAAAATGCAAGTTAGAGAGAAAAGCCATCTGCAAGGCTGGCTGGTTTTTGTGTTTCTGTCATTAAAGAGAGCATGTGCGTGCACATGCACACACACTCTTCAATTAAATTGTGTCAGAAAGAATGACATTTCTGTAAAAAGAAAGCAAGCTGTGTTATTAGGTATTCCACATTAATACCAAAGTGAGCACTTAGATTTTCAGTAGTTTCACTCGTCCCCAGGATTCAGTAGCTAACATCAAAGTTTCCGTGTCTGTTTGCCTAGAGCTCGTTGGCCTGGCTGGTTTTACAGCATTCTCGAGCCAGGTGGCGTGGATCCGATGAACCCACTCCAGAACCATGCAGGTAAGACGCACCAAAGAGATCTGAACAACAGCCGTGGAGGCTGCTCAAGGACGGCGACAGAGGGCTTTCCCTTCACTGCAACATGATATCTTTCAGGTTCTCCTGCAAGATGGTGTCCTTCACAGCATGAAACACGAAGCGGATGTTCTCAGTGTCTATGGCGGTGGTGAAGTGGTGGAACAGCGGCTTACTGCGATTCCGTCTCTTCCTGTCAAAACACTGGACCAAGTAGCGCTGGACGTCCTCCAGCCTGTGCGGGTCGCCTCTGAAATCTGGGAAGTGCTTCTGGATGCTGACGGTCTTCACCTTCTCCACCAGGAGGTCTGTTTTGTTGAGGAACAGGATTATGGAGACGTTGAAGAAGAGCTTGTTGTTGACTATTGTCTCAAAGATGTTCATCGACTCCACCAGCCGGTTGGTGCGCCTGTCCTCCATGAGGACCTGGTCATACTCACTGGAGGACACCATGAATAGGATCGACGTGATCCCATCAAAGCACTGGAACCACTTTTGGCGCTGAGACCGCTGGCCGCCCACATCCACCATCTTAAAAGGGATTTTTTTAATGACGAAGTCATGTTCCACAATTCCCTTGGTGGCTTTCCTTGCCAGCAGGATGTCTTGCTTACTAGGAAAGTAATTCTGTAAAATACAGGATAAGGGAGAAAGAACACGAGAAAGTAAGAACAAAAAGATGGTGAAAAGACAGAGTGGAGGGAAGGGGTTAGACTTTTGTAAGAAGTTGAACCAAATACCAAAAGCGAAATTCATTTAGAAAATTATAAATTTACTGTGAAACAGAAAGTAAAAGAATTAAACACTTCATTTCAAAATGAATGGACACTCCTTAGTCTGAGGAAGAATGATCAGAATGGTCACTATCAGTCTCCAATGTAAAATTGCATCAATTTTCTTCTCCAGAGGAAATTTATCATCTTTTTGTTTCAATATCATAGACACACATCTTTTCATTTTTCTAGCTTCCAGAGCATACACATTCCAAAACCTTACTATGAACTAATTTAGGTTTTGCAATGCTATTTAGTCTGCAATATAGTTAATATGTTATTCTTGGAAAACTCTTAAAGTCTTTAGCAACATACAGGCAACTGCAGTAACTCTTACACCACTACGATTTTGCACTATTACAAACCACCAGTGACTAGTGCACACAGCCACTTGGGTGGCAGTCTCACCAAGAAACAAGCAGGGATATGACCAGGCCTCGGTCTACAGGGCTAACTACCAAGCACAGGATGTGCTGGGTGTGCAGGGACAGAGAAACATCTTCAGTAACACTGCAGGGACAGAGTAGCAAAATCCAGACTGTAGGAAACCCCATAGGATACATGATTCAGTCACTCCAACAAATAAATTGAAAGAAAATACAAGATGGAGAGAGAAAGCTATAGCTTAAAAGAAATGTGAGTGACATAGACCAAGGTGATATGTGGCGCTTATTAGGACCTTACATGGATTCAAATGGCTAAAATGAACCAACATCAATAAGAAGACATTAATGAGACAATTGGGAAAAACCTCAAAACTAATTTGCTAATTTTTTAGGAGCAATATGGTATCATGGTTATGACGTTTAGAGTCTTACCTTTTAGAGATGTACTCTGTAATGTTACTGATGAAATGACATGATGGCTTTGTTGCTGGAGGTGGGGGTAGGGTTGATGGAACAAGATTGGTCATGAGTGATATGATAACTGTTTATGAACTGGTCATGAATGATAACTGCCACACCTGGGATTTCATTATACTATCTATTTTGTATATGCTCAAATTTGCCATAAGAAAAAGTTAAAGGAAATGAAACCCTGCTTTCACTGAAGAACTCCACTGTCTCCTGCGTGGTGATCTGGGCGAAGGCATTCCTATGGAGCAGCTTCTTCCCCCTCCCCCCTGAGACAAAATCCAGGTCCAAGGGAGAGCACAACATCATAATACTGTTCATGTGGATCTCAAATAAGGCCCGTAAGCACAGCCCAAGCCCTTACTACTTGGATTGCTTTGGTCTCAACACAGATGTTTTCTAATGCTGGATCACAGATTCTCGGGGTGGGGGTCTTTACTCACCAGCTGACCAATCCGGTCCAAGTTATCCAAGAAGTACTTCACTGATTCACCCTGTCAGGAAGAAGAAATAGTCACAACTCGGTCTTGACTAAGGAAATAGAAGAATTTAACAGGGTAACAGGAGTGTTATTTTGTCTCTGTGTAAACAGGAAAGCTAAGTAAAAAGACTAAGAATGCACATGTATTTTTAAAATTAAAAACACAATTTAAAAAAATTTTAAAAATGCAATTTCTCTAGCCCCAATCCCAAGATTCAAATTCAGATGGTGTTTTTCAAAGTTCCCCGCTGGATTCTGGTGCTTGGCGGGACACTGGCCCCCGCCCCGGCCAGGCTAACCTCTTCCGTCCAGAGATGGAGACTGGCCGGCCCACTTCCGGCCACGCTGCCAGGGAGGGACGGGACAAGAATTGGGATTTTAAATTTCGGTTCCTGTGCATTAAGTACTGCTTCTGACAAAGACAGTCTGATGGACCCAAGACATTATCCTTAAAGACAGTAAATCTTGCAGGGAAGGAGCATACAACATTTTGGTTTCTAGAAATACTCCATTATTACTTCACACAGTCTTATGACCTGATTTATGGTACAGAGCAAGGGAGAATCTTTAATCTGGATTTCCGTGGGGGAATGACAAACGCTGCTTCTGGACTGAACGTCAGTGCTCCGTAGCTAGATGTGCACCTTGAGAATCACACACGATCCTGTTTTAGGAAGTCTCAAATGCAATGGCACACACAGGGCATGAGAGGGGCTTAGCGGGCATTAAACACTAACTCCAATGAAGCAACACAGAGGACGCAGTCAGTGAACAGGCACGCACAAGACTCCCTTAGAAAGCAGCATGTTGGAAATTAATTCTACCACGTATACACAAAGGATGTGGCTTTCTGAGAGATTTCACTTTGAACCCTGCTCTGGAAGACAGCTACCACCGAGGCCGTCCCAGGTTCACGTGCTACCTCACATGAGGCTCTGTGGGAAGGGCTGTCTGGGGCACAGCTCCCATGGCTTTTTACATTCTCACACAAGTGTGCACTGTGGCAAGGTCACACATACACGTGGCAAGTTCGCATTCTAGATTTTTAGGAGGAAAGACCACTGGAAAGGCACTAGGTTACAGCTTAAGCTGTGATTTCGTAAAAAAGGCTGAACAGTGACAGGGGCAGCCAGCTCCTGCGTAGGTCATCCTCTTCCCCTCCTCTCCCCAGACAGGTCCAGGGAAGAAACCGAAGAGTAAATTTCCTTTAGTGAAGAATCAACTTTCCCGTTTTAGACTGAAGGACTTCTGGATCATTCAAAAGAGAGCATTTTGTTTAAGGGAGAGAAACACACATTTTCCCCATTGTACACAGCACCGATTCTAACTAGCAAGTACACTTCTCTCCCTCAGTGTCAGTGTGCCGGTGAGCACAGGCCGACTTCCTGACAGCCTGCTTTCCAGAGCCTGCAGGCGGCCAGGGGCCTAGCTCTGGAGCAGGGAGAGGCATCACAGCTCCGAGATGAAAACTTCACTTCCGCACCACCCCGAGCTCCCTGCACGACGGACTGGCTCTTATGCCCCTCTCTCGCCCTTCCAGACAAATCTCTTGGCTGTGGAAGAGCCAGAGTCAGGACAGCGTGTGGCCATTGTCCCTTCTGCCAGCTGCATTGGGAGCGGCTGCTCTGTCTGTATGTCCTGCCTCCTCCCACGCTCGGACAGGAAACAGCTGGGCAGTGGGAGAGCTGCTGGCGTGACAGCACCCTCACCTGATTTACGACGTGTTCTTGCCCTCTTCTCTCTCCTATGTGCTCCTTCTGCCTCTCACCCAAGGCTTGGGAGGTGTGTTGTCTCTCTGTCGCCTCTGCCATGTCTGAACCACAGTGGCGCCCGCCACAGTCCTCCAAAGGATGCGCAGTGGCGGCAGCTTGCAGCCGGGGCCACTCTTGCCCATTTCTGAAACGTGTGGTGGCCCCAGGCACAGAGAAGGCAGAATAAGCTCTCTTACTGGGGTTTTAGCTTGGTTGGGCATAAAAAGTCACAGCAATGCAAATGCCACAGCCAATGTTCTTGTTGCCACAAGACACTGAGACTTGGATTTACCCAGTTTTGACATGAAATGAAAAGTGCCTGAGAGGACAGCTAAACAGAAAGTACTTAAAAAGTAAGGAGATTTCCCCCCAGTTTGAGATCAGGGTCATCCCAATTGTACTTTAAAACATAACAAATGCCAAGAATATAAAAAGATCTTTATCATTTCTTTCTTTATCAGGATGGTTCATTTAACTTATCTCCACAGTTTGTTTCCCTACATTGAATGTACATAACTTATTTATGATTTTTAGTCATTTTGCATGGTTGGGGGAGTCCTCTGTTTAGCAAGGACCACAGAGAGGACAGAAGTCAAAGCCAGTTTCACGCCAGGCTGGCCTTGTCTCATGAAAAGCCTCAGGGGCTGGTGTTAAAGCTGCCTCTGACCTGCACACAAAGCTCTCTACTGAGGGTGTGGCGGAAAAGAGGGAAGCGGGGACACAGCAGCCTGTGCGAACCAGAAACCATCACTGACGTTCGCGCTCTGGGCTATCCTACTAGGCTGGGCTGGAACTAGGGTTTAGTGCACTGTGGCTTAGCTTCAGACACTGAATGGCACACCACTTGATGTGGCATGTAGCCTAGAGGACAGTCATTTGCAACGGATTCTTCAATTTCCAAGGCATCAGCTCATCGAAAAGTATAGGTTTAAAATTGCAATGTATTTTCAACACTAGGAGAATTCAGCCATTTCTTCAAAGAAATAGCATGTGGCAGAAACTAAGATGTCAACATGAAATTAGCTGCTTAGTAAAATTACAAAAAGACAGTATCATGATGCCAAAAGAATCCTAGGGTCCTCTCTTGACAGCTGCTGGAGGAACGCGGTCCAATAAAAAAGAATAAATCCAAAATGGGCTTTTCATAACCTTCCTTGGTTTGAAAAATCGAAATCACTTAAGATTAGTAAGAACACAGACTTACGGATTAAATGAAACAAAGTGAATTCATTAGGGTGGCATGGGAGCCCGCCGAGCACATGCCTGACACAGGTCTGCTCCTGCCTTGATGTTCCCAGGATGGCACTGTCTTCTTGTTGGGAGCAGAAGGGATGAGTCTGAGGAGGGGCTAATGGATGGGGAAAAGGGGGTTGTCTGTTTCAAGAAACAGCAGCAGGTTGATTTGGGGGTCTGAGTAGCTGTGCTAGGCACACAGAGGTGGATGTGACATTAAGAGAGTGGCAGGGCCTAGGCCAACACAGACCAGTAAAGAGACCTGCATTTCAGCAAACCGGCCACATCCTTCACCAAATCTTCTTTGGAAGCACCTGTCACCCACACACTGGGCTTGCTGCTGCTCAAGGCTGCTGCCAGGCCTGCCCTGCTGCAGACCCATCCGTCCACGCTCTGACAAATCTGCATTAGTGAGGCTGTGCCTTCACGGACATCTGCTGGCCTCGGGCAGCTCCTTCTGCTAATTTAGGACCATGAGGAAAGAGTCTCAAATCTTTCAATATGGTACAAGACCAGGCCCTTGAGGTCAACATGCTAGGGGTTGGCTTGGTTCCACCGTGCTCCTGCCAGTCATCTGAGCCCTTGTACCCACATGGTTTAAATCGGGGTCCTCTGTCAATGCCACAGGCTGATGGGTTTGTGCAGTGGAGGGTGTGCATGAAAGAGAGCCCCTGTGGTTCAAGAACCACTGGTCTGGGTCCCCCTGGGAGTGAGAAAGGACAAAGTGAGTGTGGCCTGGTCTAAGGCGTCAGGTGAGGCGGGGCGAGATCAAAGACCACAGAGCGGTCCTCAGGAAAACACGCTAACTTCCAGCTCTGGCCAGGTGGCCTTTCGATTTCAAATCCTGTACACCCGTCATGAGCTGTCTTACAATTTCTGCACTTAGTGACATTAGCTCTAAAAAACTCTAACACAGGGTCACTTGCACTGTGACTGAGAACAGGGCTTGTCAATGGTGAGCTAGAGGATTCTAAAATTTAGTTTGCTTGCTTCAACATAAATTACAGAGAAATTTTAAAACTATGGTATACTAAAAATAACAAACTACTCCACACACACACTATCTTGTGGTGACATGAACATTGGCTATGGTGTTTGTGTTGCTGGGACTTTATGCTCAACCAAGCTTACACCCTGCAGGAGAGTTTATTCTGCTTTTGCTGACTCAATCATATCATCCCTGAACCATGGTCATGGTGGTGTGTGGTGACAACAGACGTTCTAGGGGAAAGCATACCATCTTTCTGGGCACAAGAACAAGAGGAAGGAGCTGCTGGAGGTGAGAAAGGAAACTAAAAGGAAGACAGACAGGGGAGGGGAACCTCAAATTCTGTGTGTAAATTCCACCCAAGACTCTGGTTGGCCCCATAATCACACATGTGTGGGGCAAACCAAAAACAGTTCAACCTAAGATCTGAGCTACCGCCCATGCAGGTGTGACCAAGTTGGTAGTTCTGGTCTTACTAAGTTAATTGTCTGCCAAAGCAAAATAATCAACATTAGTTGGATGAATATAATGGAATCTGGAGTCCTAAAACAACATTCATAATGTCCAGGATTGAATATAAAATTATTCAATATATGGGGAGCATTCATCCTCAGGGGAAAAAAATTAATAGTTACCAACTCAGATAACCTGGATACTGGAATTATTAGACAAAGACTTCAAAGCAGCTATTATAATTATATTCAATTAGGTTAAAAATGCTTGTAATGAATAAAGACACAGAAAAGCTTAGCAGACAAGCATAAAATATAAAGAGAACCAAATGGGAATTATAGGACTAAAACATACAATATCTGAAATAAAAAATTTAGTGGATGAACTTACTAACAGTCTGGGATGACAGAGGAAAGAATTAATGAAGTTTGAAATCGGACTAACACAAATGATCTAATCTCAAAAAGAGAAAAAAGATAGAAGGAATAAGAATAAGACGCAGGCCTCTGTGGGGCAATTTCCAAAGGCCCAGCAGGTAAGCAGTTGGAATCCCACAGGAAAGAACAAGGAGCAGGGGGTAGAGACTTTGTAAAAAAAGCAGAAAACTTTCCAAATTTGGTGATAGACATAAATTTACAGGTTTCTTGAAGCTCTACAAATTCCAAACATCATAAATATGAAGAAAATCATGCCAAGGATATTAAACAACACACTTCTGAATAATCCATGGATCAAAGAAGAAATCACACTATTCTAGTCTGACATGTAAACAGTTTGGAAGCTGTCACTCTCTTCCTTACAACAAGAGAAAAAAAACCCCTGAAAATCAAAAACTCTTCTTAGATCCATCAGAGAAATGAAGTCACAGGGCAAAGTGTTGCCCCCAAACTGGACAGACAGACAGGCAAATACAGAGAATCACAGCTTACCAGGAACAGAAGATGCAGTTAGAGCCTGCAACTGATTTATGTCCAGCTTTTAAAAAAAATTACAGTAGTCCTCCCCTTATGGAGGGAGTACTTCTAAGACCGCCCAGTGGATGCCTGAAACCTTGAACAGTACCAAATCCTACATATATACTATGTTTCCCTATTATATACACACCTATTTATAAATTAGGCACAGAAAGAGACTAACAATAATAAAATAGAACAATTGTAACTATACTGTCATAAAAGTTATGTGAATGTGGTCTCTCTCTCTCTCTCTCTCTCTCAAAATATCTTACTGTACTGTACTGTACTCACCTATTTTTGGTCAGCAGTCGGCTGTGGGTAACTGAGACCACAGAAAGTGAAACCGCAGATAAGGGGCACTACCGTATAGACATGTTAATAGACCGGAAAACCACAGTCGGAAGAGACAAAGCAAGCATCAGAAGCAGAATCAGATACGGCAGAGGTTTTGGAATGATCAGACTGAAAATTTAAAATAATTGTGATTAATTTGCTAAGAGTGATAATGGAAAAAGTGGACAACATGCAAGCACAGGTGGGTGATGCAAGCAGGAAAGATGGAAACTCCAAGAGAGAATACCCAGAAATGCTAGAAATCAAGAAGAATTCATTCATAAAGTGGAAAATATTTTGAATTTAAAGAGAATGAAAAGAAAAACATCAAAATTTGTGAGATGTGGCTACTGCAATACTTACGGGAGAAATCTGTAGCTTTAAATGCTTATATTAGGAAAGAAAAATGATCCAAAATCATTGACCAATAGTTCTACCTCAAAGGGCTTAAAAAAGAAGAGCAAAGTAAACCCCAGGTAAGTAGAAGTTAGAAAATAATAACAAGACCAGCTGTGAATCAAACAGAAAATTAACAAGCGATGGAAAAAGTTAACAAGGCCAAATGTTGGTTCTTCAAAAAGGTCAACAAAATCGACAACCTCTTTGCTAGAGGAATCAAGTAAGAAAAAGAACAACTGCCCAGTGTCAGGAATAAAGAACTGTCCTACGATCCTGCAAACCTTAGAAGGGAATGCTACGAACTCTGTGCTAACAGACTGACATCTTCGATGAAATGGACAAATTGCTTTAAAAATTCAATTTACCAAAAGTGACACAGTATAAAACAGAAAATCTGAATAGACCTTAAAAAATCAAATTTATTAAAAAATCTTCCCCAAAGGAAAAGTCCAGTCTCAGATGGTTTCACTGGAAAAGTCTATCAACCATTTAAAGAATAACACTAATCTTATGCAAACTTTTTCATAAAATCAAAGAGAGAGAAATAATTTGCAACTCCTTTTATGAGGCCAGCATAACCCTGATACCAAAACTGACAAGGACATTACCAAAAAATTACAGACCAATATTCCTCTTGAAAATAGACACAGTATCCTTGACAAAACCTTAGCAAATCAAACCTGACAACAACATATAAACACTGAATACTTTCACCCTAACATTTAGGATAAGGCAAGGATACCCAATTTTACTGCTTCTGGTCGACACTGCTGGAAGGCCTACCAGTGCAAGAAAGCAAACAAATGCAAGGCATAGGGATTGGAAAGCAAGAAATACAACAGGATTTGCAGCTCACATAACTGTTTGAATGCAAAATCCTAAGGAATCTATAAAAAAGTTAACAATGGAATTGATAAGTGAGTTTAGCAAATTCATAAGATACAAGGTCAATGTACAAAAATCAAGTGTATTTTAGGTGTATTTTTATGTACTAGCAGTAAACAACTGGAATATAAAATTTTAAAAAAGCAATTTCATTACAATAGTACCAAGAAACAAAATATTTAGGAATAAATCTTTTTGCCATAAATTTGGTATCTTGAAATGATGAATAGGAAATTGCAAAGAGAGTACAGAGAGGTCTAGGGTACCTGTCACCTATTTTCCCAATAGCTGCATTGTACGTATTTATAGAACAGTATCGAAACTAGGGAACTGACACTGGCACGATGTGTGTGTGTAGTTCTGGGTCCTTTATCCCTTGTGCAGATTCACGTAACCACCACTGCAATCGAGATTCAGAGCTCTCCACTATCACAAAGGTCTCCCTCGTGCTACCAATTTACTGTTACACCCACCTTCCTTCCTCCACCATCCCTAATTCCTGGCAACCACTAATCCGATTTCCATCTTAACAGTTTATAGTCACTGATCCGTTTTCTATCCCTATAGTTTTGCCTTTTCTATTAATAGTATGTATTTTGAATGGAATCATATAGTATGTGGCCTTTTGAAATTGGTTTTTTTTTTCCCCACACAGCACAATGCCCCTGAGATCCACCCAAGTTGCTGTCTATGTCAACAGTTCCTTTAATAATTCCTTTTTATTGCTGAGTAGTATTTCACCAGCGTTTATTTAAGCATTCACTGATCTAGAGACATTTTGGTTGTTTCCATATTTTAGCTGTTACAAATAAAGCTGCTATCATCATTCTTGTATAGGTTTTGTGTGGATATAAGTTTTCATTTCTCTGGGATAAATGCCCAGGAGTGTGACTGCCAGGTCATATGATAAGTATATGTTTGGTTTTTAAAAGAAATTGCCAAACTATTTTCTAAAATGGCTGTACCATCTTACATTCCCATCAGCAATGTATCAGAGATCCAGTTTCTCAGCATCCTCGCCAGCATTTAGTATTTTTCCTATTTTCCATTTTATCTGTTCTAATAGGTATGCTGTGACATCGCACGGTGGTCTAAATTTGCATTTCCCTTAATTTGCAATGACTCAATGGCAAGTGATGTCGAACATCTTTTCATGTGCTTATCTGCCATCTGTACATCCTCTTCATATCTTTTGCTTACTTTCTACTTGGATTATTTTAGTACTGTTGAGTACTATTTTTGTACTATTTTGAGAGTTCTTTACATATTCTAGATGTGAGTCCTTTTTCAGATATGTGGTTGGCAAATATTTTCTCTCAGTCTGTAGCTTGTCTTTTCAACCTCTTAAGAGGATCTTTTGTAGAGCAAAAGTTTCACATTTTGATGAAACTGAAATAATCTTTTTTCAAAATTGATTTTGTTACCTTTATGGGTCATACTTTAGGTGTCCTATCTAAGAACTCACCAAGGTGTAGGTCCTAGGGAGTTTCTATTGTTATCGTCTCTAAGTTTTAGCATTCTGTATTTTACATTTAAATCTGTAATTCCATTTGAATTAATTTTTGCATAAGGTGTGAGATTCAGGTCAAGATTCAGTTTTTCTTTCCTATAGTTTATACGGTTGCCCCAGCACCATTTGTTGAAAAGGTTATCCTTCCTTCATTGAATCGCTTTTGCCCTTTGTCAAAAATCAGTCAGGCATACTTGTGTAGAGCTATCTATGGGTCTGTTCCATTGACCTATGTGTCTGTCCCTTCTCCGACACCACAGGGCTTGAACACTGTAGGTATATAATAAGTCTTGGAGTTAGATAAAGTGATTCTTCCTACTTTATATTTCTTTTTCAAAAGTATTTGGCTATCCCAGTGCCTTTCCAGATATATTTTAAAATGATAATATCTATATCTACAAAAGATCTTAATTAACATTTTTCAAGAGATAAGGTTTCACTATGCTGTTCAGGCTGGCTTCGAACTCTTGGGGTAAAGGGATTCTCCTGCCTTAGCCTCCCCAGCAGCTGAGACTACAGGCACACACCACCACATACAGCTTTGCTGAGATTTTGATAGAAATTGTGTTAAACCTGTATTTCAATTTGGGTAGAAATGCTATCTTTACGACGCTGAGATCTCCAGTCCACGAACATACTATGTTTCTCCATTTGTTTACATCTTCTGATTTCTTTAATGAGTATTTTATAGTTTTTGTCATACAAGTTCTATATATGTTTTGTTAAACTTAAACCAAATTATCGCATTTTTTTAGCAACTGTTAATAGTATTACATTTTAAATTTGTTTCCATGTGTTAATTACTCGTATAAAGAAATAAAATTTATTTTTTGTATATTAATCTTGTATCCTGTAACCTTGCTAAATGGATTTACTAGTCTATGACTTTTTTGGTGGATTTCTTGGGATTTTCTATGTCACCTGCCAACAGGAAGAGTCTTATTTCTTCTTGTGTGATCTGTATGCTTTATATTTCCTTTTCTTACCTTATTGCATTGGCTAAAACAAAGATTTTTGATGTGAAAAACCTTTTCACTGAAAACTGTAGACGACTTGTGTAAAAAAATCGAAAACCAAAGAAAGAAATATGTCATGTTCATGAATTGAAAGATTCAATATTGTTAAGATGTCTATTCTCCCTGAATTGATCTACTGACTCAATACAATCCCAATCAAAATCCCAGCAGGTATTTTTTGGGTAGAAATTGACAAACTTATTTTAAAATTTATCTTTTTTAAACAACACAGAATAACTTAAACAATTTCATAAAAGAAGAACAAAGTTTTTACGATGCCTGATTTCAAGACTTGCTATAAAGTAATAGTAAAAGAGTATGGTACTGGCAAAAGAAAAGACACATAGATAAACTGAATAGAAATGAGAGTCCAGAAATAGGTCCACATATATATGGCTAATTCATTTTTGAAGAGTTGTCAAGGCAACTCAATGGGGAAAGAAAAGACTTTAAATAAATGGTGCTCAAAACACTGGTATCTGTATGGATGGAAAAAAAAAAAAAAAAAAAAAAAAAGGAGAACTCTGACCCTAACCATATTATATATAAAACCAACTAAAGATGGATCCCAGATCTAGATGTAAAAACTAAAACTAAGGACTTTTAAAAATAGGAGAAAATCTCTTAGGCTAGGAAAGGGTTTCTGTGCTGTCAGAACTCTAAAGTGAGCCTCAATGACACGTGCCCTGAACAGTTTCTTCCCTTGAAGTGTGGGGGAACCTGTGATGAGGGGACATCACTCCTGCGATTAGGTTACTTTGAGCTAATCAAAAGGGCAGTGATTTTGGTGGCCCTCATCTCATCAGGCGAGCCTTTAAAAGAAGTACACTCCTGCTGGCCTGGAAGAAAGCAAACAGGTGTGGGGAAGGGGCTCCATGGCAAGGAACTGAGGGCACCCCCGGGGAGCTGAGAGTGGGCCCTGGCTGGCAGCTGGCAAGAAAATGGGGACATCAGTCATACAATTGCAAGGGAATGAATCCTGCCCATAGCCAGTGACCTTGGAAAGGGCAGCAAGCCTTGGATGAGAATGCAGCTCCAGGTGACACCTTGCTTTCAGCCTGCTTTCATTCTGGGGACCCAGGCTCCCCGCCCAAGCACACAGAGAGATAATTACATCGGTGTTGTTTCAAGTTGCTACATTGTGATAATTTATTATCCGGCAACAGAAAACATTTAGAACTTCTTAGGGCAAAACCACGAACCATAAAGGAAAAGTGATCTTCCCTTGCATATGCTCAGCCCCAGCAGTCTCTTGCCCTTAGTAGGTACTGAAGGCTTACGGAGTAAATGAAGATATGTACTTTTTCAAACCTGACTCTTTTACTGCTAGCGTAAACATTTTTCCTTTAATAGCTTAGTGATTTCCTGACTTCTGTTCACTGTCTAGGATCTGTCTAGAAAAGTTTGCCCAAGTCAGAATAGCAATAATAAGGAATGATTCTCCCCTCCTCCTTACAAATGGAGCTGCATGGTTAACACAGAATACAAGCTCTAAAAACCTAATAAATGTCTGAAAAATCTCTTGCTCAGGCATTAGTCATCAGTTAACTCAAAACAAATGGGATGAGTCAGCATCTGGTATCTTCAGGCTCTTTGTGGAAAGCCCCTCTATTTTTACTATCCTATCCTCAAATAAAACAAAGACAAAAACCCCCCAAACTCATTATCTCCCAAACTATCAATAATTATTGTATTAGAAATGAAAATTGAGAGCATTTAACAAAATAAGAATATACAACCATGTATCTAGTTATCCATCTGAGTGATAACATCGTCATACGTCATGTGGCTTCTGGAAAGCTCTGCTGTATTCTTGGCAAGTGAAAGAGGGTGAAAAAGGCAAATAACATCTCAGTATTATTACAAAAATAGTTTTCTGTGCTGTCAGAACTCTAAGACGAGCCTCACACATGCCCCTGTACAATTTCTTTCCCTGGAGTGTGGGAGGAACCTGTGATGATGGGACATCGCTCCTGCAATTAGGTCACTTCAAGCTCATGAAAAGGGAGGCGATCTTGGTGGGCCTCATCTAATCAGGCGAGCCTTCCAAGGAAGGCTGGGGAGCCCTTGAGAGGGTCTTGGGGACCCCCACACAGGGAACCATGCCCTAGAGAGACTGCTATGTGTACAACAGAATGCCCCAGCAGCAGGACCATAACAGCCTGAAGCTGGAAGTGACCACTGTCCACCTCTAGTTCAATGGATAATAAACTGCAGTTTATTCTTATAATACAACGCCAAAGAATGGATATGAGAGGATTGTAACTACATGTAGCAACATGATGAATCTCAAAATACAATGTTGAACTAAAGAAATAAGTCATAGTACAATTTTTACACTATTCTTTATTTACATGAAGTTAAAAAGCAGGCAGAAGGAAAATGACAGTTATAAAAACTAATACATAATATTTACTAAGTGCCTTTCACATATTTACTCAACTCTCACAGAAACACTCTGTAGGTATGACTGCTATTCCCATTTCACAGATGATAAAACCGAGACACATGGTTAAGTACCTTGCCCAAGTGTGAAATTATATGGTTCTAAGTTATATTACTGTTTAGGAATATGTAGGTGGTAAAAATACAGTAAAAGGAAAGGAATAATTAGCCAAAACTCAGTGTGGTGGTTACGCTGGGGTGGTGGCGGAGGTGCACAGGGTTTGTAAGTTACCACTGATGTTCTTAATCTGAATGGCAGGTACAGATGCGTTGGTTCATTATTTTTTTAACTGTGCATACGTATTTTCAGACCCTCTTCTGTAGTCGTACAGGATACGAGAAGTATTTATATATTTCACAATTTTAAAATAGACTAAGTGAGAGAGAAAAACACACAGTGAATGGTATTTAAAACAGTCCTTAAGGCCAGGCTGCTCTTTCTGGGCAGTTTTTCAGAAACGTGTGCAGATGTCATCAAATGCGAAAACCCCTTGCCCCTTTCCTCGAAGCCCCACAACCAGCCGAGGTCCTTTATAAAAGGCTCTGCTCCTTGTTCTGCCACCCACTCCACCAAGCAGGCTGCTTGGGCTGGAGCAAACAGTGGCTTTGCCACGTGACCATGAATGCACAAAAATGACAAAAGCACTCAATTTTGAAAGTATTTTTAAAAGGTAGAAAAACACCTGGTACCTCAAGGTTGAGGAACTAAAAGGTTAAACGATCAAAAACCTCTGCTATTGGTCAAAGACCCCTGCTATATAAATTGGGTACGTAGAGGAAGAAAGGGTGCCATGTGGCTGCCCATGTGTGGCTGACACGTGTCCTGACAGTCTGCTGCCCGCTCTTCCCTGTCGCCCGTGTCTCTGCCTCAGGGAGGACGGCACTCAGCATCCTAAGTAGGAGGGCACATACTGGGACATGCCGCTCAGGCCTCCTTCCGAGTGGTGCCGTCTCTCCTAAGTCCACGCACCTTCTGTGTTCTACATGCCCTTCGGGTCAGCAGCATGTTTCACCAGCACCCCTGGGGGATGCCAAGTCAGAGGATCGGAGCAAGCTATCGCCAAGCACGTGGAAGCTCAGTGTGCCCTCCCACCGGCCAAGGCCACACTGTGGTTTTGCTTTCTTCTGGCACAGCATATTCTTTATTCCAAGTCCCCTTACAGCTACAGCATCATGCCACACCAGGGACGTCCCTGATGGGCGCCACACAAGAGCTTGTGCAGGCACGTCCACACTGCCCCTCACCCCCCGAAGCAGGACAAACCTGTTGCTGTCCCTTTAAGACTTCCCAAACCCTCCCTCCAAATCCTTCTTCATTTCCTTCTACAGGCAGCTTATCCAGGGAGCTAAGTTTAGCTACTACCATTTCTAATCTTTCCTCCAGGGACATCGCCAAGTTCCCCACTGCTAGGGACCATCCCAGCCACATGGCTTTACAGAGTCACCAGACACTTGCTGAAGAACAGTTGTCAAATCCTTCAGCAGTTTGGCTTCATGGGGGGAGGGGGTCTCCTGATCAGAATCTTCCCAATGCCAGCTCGCTCTATCCTTTCCAGTTTAACAAAGCTGGCCTGGTACCAGTCTTCACCGCTCCTGACTCATTTTGGGACAGCTGATCGTTTTAGACCCCAAACGATAAAATTTAAACAGAGCCACAAATGCAGCACATACCTCACAAAAACCAGTTTCCTGTATCACCTGGGTCTCAATTGTGGGGATCCTTTTAGAGTTTTATTTACAGAAGAAAAAAATGACCACCTCACTTAAGTCACTCTGAGCAACGAGTAGCACAAAAGCTCACGGGAAGTTCAAGCCCCAGCACTGCTACTTCACGGCCGTGGGTGGCAGGACCACCTCTCTGAGCCTCAGTTTCCTCTTCTGCAAAGTCCAAATGACTCCCAGAGTTGTCTTCAGGCTGAGCACGTGCACGACACGGGGAAAGCACTCAAATTGCAGCTATTACTTTACTGGACCCAGATATCTTTGCCACACATGCATCCAAGGATGGCTGACATGATGACAGAACTTGAGATATTTCAGAAAGACAGTAAATATAAAGAAGAAAACCCAGAAACTTTTCTTAACGTGATGCTACTCAGGTCAAATGCAAGGAGAAAGTTTAAAGAGCCACATCCTCCTCCACTGCTACTAAAACTCACTGCTTTGTTCTCCAGAATAATAGTATCTAATCTACTTAATTTCTTTTTTTCTTT
>RJWJ010024317.1:0-24950 GCA_004363605.1 Indri indri | reverse complement strand
TAAGAAAGCCGAAGTCTTTTCAGTATAACGATGAAACTTTTATGTTGAGTACACTTACCGATATAAACGCTTTCATTCTCTCAGAGAAAGCCTCTAGAAATGGCACAATTTGCATGATAGCACAACTTTGGGGGAAAAAAACTGTGGGGATAGTTTGCAGTCCAGCACTGCTTAGAAAGCAGAAGAGTTTTCATTATAACTATGAAATTTACAGGCCGAATTTTGTTGCAGATACAAACACATGCATTCTCTCAGAGAAAGCGGCTAGACATGTCCCCAGTTAAAGGATAGCACAACTTTAGGAAAGAAAGCAGTGGGTATAGTTTGTATTGAAACAGACATAAGAAAGCAGAAGTCTTTTCAGCATAAGGATGAGCTTCTAGGTCAAATACTCTTATAGATATAAACGCATTCATTCTTTCAGAGAAAGCCTCCATAAAGGGCCCAATGTGCACGATAGCACAACTTTGGGACAGAAAACTTTTAGGATTGAGGATTGTTAACAGTCCATCACTGCTTAAAAAGAAGAAGAGTTTTCATTGTAACTATGAAGCTTAAGGGCCGAATGTTATTACAGAAAGAAACGTATGCATTCTCTCAGAGAAAGAAGCTACACATGTCCCAAGTTAAAGGATAGCACAACTTTAGGAAAGAAAGCAGTGTGCATAGTTTGCCGTGAAACAGACCTAAGAAAGCAGAAGTTTTTTCAGTATAAGGATTAAACTTTTAGGGTGAATACACTTACTGATATAAACACTTTCATTCTCTCATGGAAAGCCTCTAGAAATGGCCCAATTTGCAAGATAGCACAACTTTGGGAAAGAAAACTGCGGCGACAGTTTGCAGTCCAGCTCTGCTTAGAGGGCAGAAGCGTTTTCATTATAAGTATGAAATTTACAGGCCGAACTTTGTTACAGAATCAAACGCATACGTTCTCTCAGAGAAAGCGGCTAGGCATGTCCCAAGTTAAAGGATAGCGCAACTTTAGGAAAGAAAGCAGTGTGTATAGTTTTTAGTGAAAGAGACCTAAGAAAGCAGAAGTCTTTTCAGTGTAAGGATGAAAGTTTTAGGTCGAATACCCTTGCAGATATAAACGCTCTCATTCCCTCAGAGAAATCCTCTATAAATGGCCCAATTTGCACGATAGCACAACTTTGGGAAAGAAAACTGTGGGGATAGTTTGCACTCCAGCACTGCTTAGAAAGAGGAAGAATTTTCATCATAAGTATGAAATTTACAGGCCAAATTTTGTTACAGAAACAAAAGCATACATTCTCTCATAGGAAGCAGCTAGATATGTCCTAAGTTAAGGGATAGCACAACTTAAGGAAAGAATGCAGTGTGTATAGTGTGTAGTGAAACACAACTAAGAAAGCAGAAATCTTTCATTACAAGAATGAAACTTGTGCTGAGTGCTGTTACAGATGCAAACGCTTTCATTCTCTCATAGATAGCTTCCAGAAGTGGCCTAATACACAGGATGGCACTACTTTGGGTAAGAAAACAGTGAGTATAGTTTGTAGTCAAACAAACTTTACAAATCAGAAGTCTTTTCATTATAGGTATGAAACAAATAAGATGAATGGGGATACACATTAAAGACACCATACATTCTCTCGAAGAAAGCCCTTAGACATGGCCCGATATAAGGGATAGCACAACTGTGGGAAAGAAAGCAGTGGGTATAGTTTTTAGTCAAACACACCTTAGAAAGGAGACGTCTTTTCATTATAAGAATGAAACATACAGGCCGAATGCTGTTACAGATACAAACGCATACGTTCTCTCAGAGAAAAAGGATAGACATGTCCCAAGTTAAGGGATATCACAACTTAAGGAAGAGAGAAGTGGGAATATTTTGTAGTGAAACAGGCCTAAGGAAGCAGTAGTCTTTCATTTTAAGAATGAAAGTTTTAGGCCGAATGCAGTTAAAGATACAAACGCTTTCATTCTCTCAGAGAAAGCTACTAGAAATTATGCAATTTACAGGATAGCACAACTTAGGGAAAGAAGGGAGTTGTTATAGTTTGTAGTCAAACACACCTTAGAAAGCAGAAGACATTTCATTATAAGTTTGAACCTTATAGGCCAAATGGGGTTATAGATACAAACCAACATATTCTCTTATAGAAAGTGGCTAGATATGGCCCAAGTTAAAGGATAGGACAACTGTGGAAAAGAAAGCAGAGGGTATAGTTTGTAGTGAAACAGACCTAAAAATGCAGAAGTCTTTTCATTATAAGAATGAAACTTTTGGGCTGAATACAGTTACGAATAGAAACGCTTTCATTCTCTCAGAGAAAGCTTCTAGAAATGGCCAATTCACAGGATAGCACAACTTTCAGAAAGAAAACAGTGCGTATAGCTTGTAGCCAAACACACCTTATAAAGCAGAGGTCTTCTCCTTGTAATTATGAAACTTATAGGCCGAATGGTGTTACAGGTGCAAAAGTACACATTCTCTCAGAGAAAGTGGCTAGACATGGCCCAAGTTAAGGGATAGCACAACTGTGGGAAAGAAAGCAGTGGGTAGAGTTTGTAGTGAAACAGACCTAAACAGCAGAAGTCTTTTCATTATAAGAATGAAACTTTTAGGCCGAATAAGTTACAGATACTAATGCTCCCATTCTCTCAGAGAAAGCTTCTAGAAATGGCCCAAACTACAGGATAGCACTACTTTGGGGAAAAAAACTGTAGGTATAGTTCGCAGTCAAACACACCTTAGAAAGAAGATGTCTTTTCATTATAATTGTGAAACTTATATATCAAATGTTGTTACATATACAAACCCATAGATTCATCGAGAAAAAGCGGCTAGACTTATCCCAAGTTAAGACATAGGACAACTGGGGCAAAGAAAGAAGGGGATATAATTTGTAGTCAAACACACGTTAGAAAGAAGAAGTCTTTTCATTATAAGTATGAAACTTATAGGCTGAATGAGGTTACAGATACCAACCGATACATTCTCTCATAGAAAGCGGCTAGACATGGCCCAAGTTAAGGGATAACACAACTGTGGGTAGGAATCAGAGGGTATACTTTGCAGTCAAACAGACTTAAGAAAGCAGAAGTCTTTTCATTATAAGCATGAAACCTATAGGCCAAATGAGGTTACAGATACAAAGGCATACATTCTCTCAGAGATAGCGGCTAGACATGGTCGAAGTTAAGGGATACCACAAGTTAAAGAAAGAAAGCAGTGTGCATATTTTGTGGTGAAACAGGCTGAAGAAAACAGAAGTCTTTTCATTATAAAAATGAAACTTTTAGGGCGAATGCAGTTACAGATACAAACGCTTTCATTATCTCAGAGAAAGCGTCTACAAATGGCCCAATTTACAGGATGGCGCAACTTTGGGAAAGAAAACAATGGGTATATTTGTAGTCAAACACACCGTAGGAAGCAGAAGTCTTTTCATTATAAGTGTGAAACTTATAGGCCGAATGGGGTTACAGATACAAACCCATACATTCTCTCAGAGAAAGTGGCTAGACATGGCCCAAGTTAAGGGATAGGACACTGTGGGAAAGAAGGAAGTGGGTATAGTTTGTAATGAAACAGACAAAAAAAAGCAGAACTCTTTTCATTATAAGAATGAAAGTTTTAGGCCAAATACAGTACAGATTCAACATTTTCATTCTCTCAGAGAAAGCTTCTAGAAATGGCCCAATTTACAGGATAGCACAACTTTGGGAAAGAAAACAGTGAGTATAGTTTGTAGTCAAACACACTGCAGAGCAGAAGTGTTTTATTATAAGCATGAAAGTTATAGCCTGAATGGGGTGACAGATACAAATACATACATTCTCTCACGGAAAGCATCTAGACAAGGCCCAGGTTACGGGATAGCAAAACGGTGGGCAAGAAAGCAGTGTATATAGTTTGTAGTGAAACAGACCTAATAAAGCACAAGTCTTTTTAGTATAAGGATGAAAGTTTTAGGCCGAATACAGTTACAGATACAAACGCTTTCATTATCTCGGAGAATGCTTCTAGAAATGGCCCAATTTACAGGATAGCACAACTGTGGGAAACAAAACAGTGGGTATAGTTTGAGCCAGGCACACCTTAGAATGCAGAAGTCTTTTCATTATAAGAATGAAACTTTTCGGCCGAACACATTTACAGATACAAACGCTTCCATTCTCTCTGAGAATGCTTCTAGAAATGGCCCAATTTACAGGATACCACAACTTTGGGAAAGAAAACAGTGGGTATAGTTTGTAGCCAAACACACCTTAGAAAGTAGAAGTCTTTTCATTATAAGAATGAAACTTTTCGGCCGAATACACTTACAGATAGAAACGCATACATTTTCTCAGAGAAAGCGGCTAGACATGGCCCAAGTGAAAGGATAGCACAACAGTGGGAAAGACAGCAGTAGGTATAGTTTGTAGTGAAACACCTAAGGAAGCAAAAGTCTTTTGATTAGACGAATGAAACTTTTAGGCCGAATGCAGTTACAGATACAAACACTTTCATTCTCTCAGAGAAAGCTTCTAGAAATGGCCCAATTTAGCAGAGAGCACAACTTTGGGAAAGAAAGCAGTTGGTATAGTTTGTAGTCAAACACACCTTAAAAAGCAGAAGTCTTTTCATTATAAGTATGAAACTTATAGAACAAATAGGGTTACACATACAAACGTATACATTCTCTCAGAGAAAGCTTCTAGAAATGGCCCAATTTACAGGATAGCACAAGCTTGGGAAAGAATACAGTGGGTATAGTTTTTAGCCAAACACACTTTAGAAAGCAGAAGTCTTTTCATTATAAGTATGAAACTTATGTGCCGAATGGGATTACAGATACTCACCCATACATTCTCTTGGAGAAAGGGGCCAGACATGGCCAAGGTTAAGGGTAGCACGACTGTGGGAACCAAAGCAGTGGGTATAGTTTGTAGTGAAACAGACCTAACAAAGCAGAAGTCTTTTCAGTGTAAGGATGAAACTTTTAGGTCGAATACAGTTACAGATACAAACGCTTTCATTCTCTCAGAGAAAGCTTCTAGAAATGGCCCAATTTACAGGATAGCACAACTTTAGGAAAGAAAACAGTGGGTATATTTTGTAGTAAAAATGCACCTTAGAAAGCAGAAGTCTTTTAATTATAAGTGTGAAACTTATAGGCAGAATGGGTTTACAGATACAAATGCACACATTCTCTCAGAGTAAAAGGCTAGATATGGCCAAAGTTAAGGGATAGCAAAACTGTGGTCAATAAAGCAGCGGGTATAGTGTGTAGTGAAACAGACCTAAGAAAGCATAAGTCTTTTCATTATAAGAATGAAACTTTTAGGCCGAATGCAGTTACAGATACAAATGTTTTCATTCTCTCAGAGAAAGCTTCTAGACATGGCCCAAGTTAAGGGATAGCACAACTTTGGGAAAGAAAACAGTGGGTATAGTTTGTAGTCAAACACACCTTAGAAAGCACAAGTCTTTTCATTATAAGTACGAAATTTATAAGCCAAAGGGGGTTACATATACAAACCCATACATTCTCTCAGAGAAAGCGGCTAGAAATGGCCCAAGTTAATGGATAGCACAACTATGGGAAAGAAAGCAGTGGGTATAGTCTGTAGTCAAACAGACCTAAGAAACAGCAGTCTTTTCATTATAAGTATGAAACTTATAGGACAAAAGGGGTGACAGATACATGTGCATATATTCTCTCAGAGAAAGGGGCTAGACATGGCACAAGTTAAGGGGTATCACAACTGTGGGAAGGAAGCAGTGGGTATAGTTTGTAGTGAAACAGACCTAGGAAAGCAGAAGTCTTTGCATTACAAGAATGAAACATTTAGGCCGATACAGTTACAGATATAAATGCTTTCATTCTCTCAGAGAAAGCTTCTAGAAATGGCCCAATTCACAGGATAGCACAGCTATGGGAAAGAAAACGGTGGGTGTAGTTTGTAGTCAAACACACCTTAGAAAGCGGAAGTCTTTTCATTGTAAGTGTGAAACTTATAGGCCGAATGGGGTTACATAAACAAATGCATACATTCTCTCAGAGTTGGCGGGTAGAAATGGTCCAAGTTAAGGGATAGCACAACTTAAGGAAAGAAAGCAGTGGGTATGGTCTGTAGTGAAAGAACCTAAGAAAGCAGAAGCCTTTTCATCATAAGTATGAAACTTTTAGGCTGAATGCAGTTACAGATACAAATGCTTTCGTTCTCTCAGAGAAAGCTTCTAGAAATGGCCCAATTTACAGGAGAGCACAAATTGGGAAAGAAAACTGTGGGTATCTTTTGTAGTGAAACACACTTTAGAAAGCAGAAGTCTTTTCATCATAAGTATGAAACCTACAGGCCAAATGGGGTTACAGATATAAACACATACGTTCTCTCAGGGAAAGTGGCTAGATATGCCCCAAGTTAAGGAATATCACACCTGTGGGAAAGAAACCAGCGGGTATAGTTTGTAGTCAAACACACCTTAGAAAGCAGAAGTCTTTTCATTATAAGTATGAAACTTATAAGCCGAATGGGGTTACAGATACAAACGAATACATTCTCTCAGGGAAAGCTGCCAGAAAGGCACAATTTTACGGATAGAACAACTGTCGTAAAGAAAGCAGTGGGTATAATTATAGTTTGTAGTCAGACACTCCTAAGAAAGCAGAAGTCTTTGCATTATAATTATGAAACTACTATGTTGAATATGGTTACAGATACAAACGCATACATTCTCTCAGGGAAAGCTGCTAGACATGGCCCTATTTAATGGATAGCACAACAGTGGTAAAAAAGCAGTGGGTATGGTTTGTAGTCAGACACACCTAAGAAAGCAGAAGTCTTTGCATTTTAATTATGAAACTATTATGCCAAATGGAGTTACAGATACAAACGCATACATTCTCTCAGAGAAGCTGCCAGAAAGGCACAATTTTACGGATACCACAACTGTGCATAAGAAAGCAGTGGATATAGTTTTTAGTCAGACACACCTAAGACCGCAGAAATCTTTTCATATAAGTATGAAACTGTATGGCAGAAAGTATTTACAGATACAAAGGCATACAGTCTCTCAGTGAAAGCTGATAGACATGGCACAATGTAAAGGATAGCTCAACTGTGGAACGAAAGCAGTAGGTATAGTTTGTAGTCAGACAGACCTAAGAAGGCAGAAGACTTTGCATTATAATTATGAAACTATTATGCCAAATGGAGTTACAGATACAAACACATACATTCTCTCACAGAAAGATGCTAGACATGGCCCAATTTACACTATAGCACAACTTTGGGAAAGAAAGCAGTGGGTACACAGTTTCCAGTCAAATACACCTAAGAAAGCAAAATTCTTTGCATTATACGTATGAAACTTTTAGGCAGAATGCAGTTACAGATACAAATGCATACATTCTCTCAGAAAAAGCTGCTAGAAATTTCCCAATTAACATATCAGCAAAAATTTGGGAAAGAAACCAGTGGGTACAGTTTGAAGTCAAAGAGACCTAAGAAAGCAGAAGTCATTCCATTACCAGTATGAACCTGGTATGCCAAATTTAGTTACAGACACAAACGCATACATTCTCTCAGAGAAAGCTGTTGGACATGGCCCAATTTAACGGATAGCACAACTTTGGGAAAGAAAGTAGTGGGTATAGTTTGTAGTCAAACAGACCTAAGAAAGCAGAAGTCTTTGCATTATAAGTTTGAAACTTTTAGGCGGAATGCAGTTACAGATTCAAATGCATACATTCTCTCATAGAAAGCGACAAGACATGGCCCAAGTTAAGGGATAGCACAACTTAAGGAAAGAAAGCAGTCGGTATAATTTGTAGTCAAACAGACCTAAGCAAGAAGAAATGTTTTCATTATAATAATGAAACTATTCTGTCCAATACAATTACAGATACAAATGCTTACATTCTCTTAGAGAAAGTTTCTAGAAATGGCACAATTTACAGGATGGCACAACTTTGGGAATGAAAACAGTTGGTATATTTTGTAGTCAAGCACACCTTAGAAAGCGGAAGTCTTTTCATTATAAGTATGAAACTTATAGGCTGAATGAGATTAGAGATAAAAACGCATACATTGTCTCAGAGAAAGCTGGTTTAACATGGCCCAATTTAACGGACAGCACAACTGTGGGAAAGAAAGCAGTGGGTACAGTTTGTAGTCAGACACACCTAAGAAGCAGAAGTCTTTGCACTATAATTATAAACTATTTTGCCGAATGCAGATATACAAACGCATACATTCTCTCCGAGAAATCTGCTAGACATGGCCCAATTTTAAGGATAGCACAACTGTGGGAAAGAAAGCAGTGGGTATAGTTTGTAGTCAGACACACCTAAGAAAACTGAAGTCTTTGCATTATAATTATGAAACTATTATGCTGAATGCAGTGACAGATACAAATGCATACATTCTCTCAGAGAAGGAGACTAGACGTGGCCCAATTTTCAGGATAGGGCCACTTTTGGAAAGAAAGCAGTGGGTATAGTTTGTAGTCAAAGGGACCTAAGAAAGCAGAAGTCTTTTCATCATAAGTATCAAACTTTAAGGCCGAATGCAGTTACAGATACAATTGCATACATACTCTCAGAGAAAGCTGCTAGAAATGGCCCAATTCAGAGGATAAGGCAACTTTGGGAAAGAAAGCAGTGGGTATAGTTTGCAGGCAAACAGACCTAAGAAAGCATAAGTCTGTTCATTATAAGTATAAAACTTTTAGTCCGAATGGACTTACATATATAGCTGCATACATTCTTTCAGAGAAAGCTGCTTGACATGGCCCAATTTACATGATATCACAACTTTGGGAAAGAAAGCAGTGGGTATAGTGTAGATTCAAATACAAGAGCAGAAGTCTTTTCATTTCAAGTCAGAAACCTTTCGGCTGAATGGATTTACAGATACAAATGCATACATTCTTGGAGAGAAAGCTGCTAGACATGGCCAAACTAACAGAATAGCAGAACTTTGGGAAAGAAAGCAGTGGGTGTAGTTTGTAGTCAAACACACCAAAGAAATCAAATGTCTTTTCATTATAAGTATGAATCTTTTAGGCTGAATGGAGTGATAGATAAAAACGCATACATTCTCTCATAGAAAGCTGCTAGACATGGCCCAATTTACAGGAAACACAACTTTGGGAAAGAAGGCAGTGGTTATAGTTTGCAGTAAAACACACCTAAGAAAGCACAAGCCTTTTCACTATAAGTATGAAACTTTTAGGCCTAATGGACTTACTTATACAACCACATACATTCTCTCAGAGAAGGCTGCTAAACATGGCCCACCTTCAGGATAGCACACCTTTGGGAAAGAAAGTGGGTATAGTTTGTAGTCAAACACACCTAAGAAACCACTAGTTTTTTCATTAACTATGAAACTTTTATGGCAAATGGACCTACAGTTATGAACACATACATTCTGTCAGAGAATGCTGCTAAACATGGCCCAATGACAGCATAGCACAACTTTGGGAAAGAAAGCAGTAGGTACAATTTGTGGTGAAACACACCTAAGAAAGCAGAAGTGTTTTCATTATAACTGTGAAACCTTTACAGTGATTGGAATTACACATAGGAACGGATACATTCTCTCACAGAAGGGTGCTAGATATGGCCCAATTTACAGCATAGCACAACTTTGGGACAGAAACAAGTGGTATAGTTTGCAGTCAAACACACCTAAGAAAGCAGAAATCTTTTCATTATAAGTATACACGTTTATGCCGAATGAAGTCACAGATAAAAACACATAAACTCTCTCAGAGAAAGTTGGCAGACATGGCCAAATTTACAGGCAAGCACAACTTTGGGAAAGAAAGAAGTGGGTTTAATTTTCAGTCAACCACACCTAAGAAAGCATAAATCTGTTCATTATAAGTATAAATCTTTTAGGCCGAATGGACTTACGAATATAGCCACATACATTCTCTCAGAGAAAGCTGCTTGACAAGGCCCAATTTACGGGATAGCACAACTTGGGGAAAGAAAGCCGTGGGTATAGTTTAGAGTCAAACGCACCTAAGAGCAGAAGTCTTTTCATTAAAAGTAAGAAACCTTTTGGCCAAATGGAGTTACAGATACAAACGCACACATTCTCTCAGAGAAAGCTACTAGACATGGCCCAACTTACAGGATAGCAGAACTTTGGGAATGAAAGCAGTGGGTGTAGTTTATAGTCAAACACACCAAAGAAACCAGACGTCTTTTCATTAAAAGTATGAAACTTTTATCCCGATTAGAGATACAGATACAATCGCATGCATACTCTCAGAGAAAGTAGACATGGCCCAATTTGCAGGATAGCACAACTTTGGGAAAGAGAGCCGTGGGTATAGTTTGTAGTCAAACACACCTAAGAAAGCAGAAGTCTTTTCATTATAAGTATGAAGCTTTATGCTTAATGGAGATACAGATACAGACGCATGCATTCTCTCAGAGAAAGCTACTAAAAATGGCCCAATTTACAGGATAGCACAATTTTGGAAAAGAAAACAGTGGGTATAGTTTGTGGTCAGACACACCTAAGAAAGCAGAAGTCTTTTCATTATAAGTATGAAACGTTTAGGCCGAATGGAGTGACTGATAAAAACACATACATTGTCTCAGAGAAAGATGCTAGACTTCACCCAATTTACAGAAACCACTAACCTTGGGACAGAAACAAGTGGTATAGTTTGCAGTGAAACACACCTAAGAAAGCAGAAGTCTTTTCATTATAAGTATACACATTTATGTGAATGGAGTCACAGACACAAATGCATACACTCTCTCAGAGAAAGCTGGTAGACATGGCCCAATTTACAGGGCAGCACAACTTTGGGAAAGAAAGTAGGTGTAGTTTATAGTCAAACACACCTAAGAAACCACTAGCGTTTTCATTAAATATGAAACTTTTATGTTGAATGGAGTTACAGATACAAATGCATACATTCTGTCAGAGAAAGCTGCTAAACATGGCCCAGTGACAGCATAGCACAACTTTGGGAAGGAAAGCAGTGGGTATAGTTTGTACTCAAACACGCTTAAGACAGCAGAAGTCTTTTCACTATAAATATGAAACTTTTAATCTAAATGGGTTTACTGATAGAAACGCATACATTCTCACAGAGAAAGGTGCTAGACATGGCCCAATTTACAGGATAGCACAACTTTCAGAAAGAAAGAAGTGGGTGTAATTTTCAGTCAAACACACTTAAGAAAGCAGATGTCTTTTCATTATAAGTATAAACTTTTATGCCAAATGGAGTTACAGACACAAACGCATACATTCTCTGAGTGAAAGCTGCTAGACATGGCCCAATTTACAGGATAGCACAACTCTGGGAAAGAAAGTAGTGGCCATAGTTTGTAGTCAAACACACCTAAGAAAGCATAAGTCTTTTCATTATAAGTACGAAACTTTTAGTCCGATTGCAGTTACAGATACAAACACATACATTCTCTCAGAAAAAGCTGCTAGACATGGCCCAATTTACAGGATAGCACAACTTTGGGAAAGAAAGCAGTGGGTATAGTTTGTAGTCAAACACACGTAAGAAAGGAGAAGTCTTCAACTTTGGATTTTAGAGGAGTAAGGCAACTTTATTTAGAATAATGGTTTAATCAAAGCCCATAGTTCCATGAACTCATGTCACTTTTCCTTTGCAGCCAGCATAGCTTCATAGCACGCCAGATACAAAAGGCTCTGCTGGCAGATCAATGCTGACATAGTCTAGCTGTTGGTCTTCCAAGGCATCCTGTAAAACCCTGCCTCCTGTTTAGGGCATCTGGGAACCCCCCAGCCCCCACCACCACACGCACAGGCCATTGGATATGGGTATCCCTCCCAGGGTGTTCCTCCTTCTTACCACATTATTGCTGCATTGCTTCTCATTTCCCTTTCAAGGGTTTTAAATTGGCATTTCAAATAACATCAACCTAAAACTTAGTTTATCAGCATGAATGTGCTTTGCTTCTCCTTGTGAAAGAAAAGCTTAAAGCTCAGTAATTAAAATTCTGATTAACTTTTAAATACTGAAGTGTTTTATTCTGCTTCTGAGTTATTCATGCATCAAGCTGTGATTTTTTTTCTATGTGGGGCCAGGGGTGTTTCTTCTTATTTTCATATGTGGAGCATTAAAAAAAAGGGCAAGTGAAGCTCAATTGAATGCACTAGGGATGTTATGAACACAAATGAACCCCAAGGAGAAGTATTAGTTCTGTGGAGCATAAACATTTGCAAATGCCAATGGGTGGGAGAGATCAGAGCACTGACCTTCAGGGATGGTAAGGGGGAGAACTGTAGAGAGATGAGACTGGAGAAGTACAAAGGAGCTAGACCACAGGAAGGATTTTGATTTAATTCCAAGAGTAATAAAAATATTTTTGAGGTTTTTAAATAGGGGACTGATGTGATTTAATATGTTTTTAAAAGAACATGTTTTAAGATATTTAATACATGTCAATGTGTATAATGTGCATATGATAGCTAACACATGTTGAATGCTCACTATGTGCCACATAATATTCTAAGAGCTTTACATAGTACCTTATGAAGTAGGTGCTATTGCTCTCTTTACAGATAAGGAAACTGACGCACAGAAAGTTAAATAACTTTCTCAAAGTAGCACAACTTGTAAGTGGCAGGGCTGTCATTTAAACACAAGCAATCTTATTGAAGCACTCATGCTCTGTAACCACTATGCTACACCGCATGAGCTCAATGACCAGTTAGTCTAAGGTTTCCGATATTATCCTATACCTGCAGCACAAATCATATCCCAAAGAATCAATATAGAATTTATTTCACTTCTTAGTCTTATGTGCCAACACTGTTATTAAGTATGGTAAATTCTGGACTTTTAACTATTTCTTGATTTCTCAGTGAATAAGGGAATTCAATAAGTGTGCTCTGGTGCCCTACATGAATTTTCCTTAGGAAGAACCTCAGAATAACAATAACGATGACAATAACAACCAACATAACAGCAAAATCCCTTTTATCCTCAAACGTCCCCTTTTACTTTCTGCTTTAATTGATACACAGATATTCCCTGAGGGCTTTTCTTTCTTTTCAATCATTGCAGCTCTTACTTTCTGTCCTAGAAACCATGCTCCTCTAAATCACTTAGACTGTATTTTTTCTTCTCCCTCAAATCTCCAATTCCATTAAAGGTAACTAAGCAGGTATCAATCATCACCTGCTACTCCTTATTGAGTCATTTAATGACTTATCTGAGACCTCTCATCCAGTGACCCCACCACTTTCTCATAGACTGTCAATTCCTTGTGTCTTCCTTCCTCACCCAGCTTATATTCCTTTGCTCCTCATCATAATCATGCTCTTGTAAATGCCCCATTCGACCCTGTCCCTTCCCATCACACTTGCTTAGCAAAACACCTTAATAAACGCAACCGTTTGCTTTTTCAGTTCCTGAAAAGGTGTAACACTTTAAATTTGTGGCTTCCAACATCAAATACTTCCAATTCCACTTCTGCCTCAAGTACGTGTCTACCCTAGCCCCAAGTAGTTTATTTGGAAAATTTTAAAGATGTCTAAACCCTATTCCAGGCCAATTAAGCCAATCCTTAGGGGTCAAGGAAAGTTTCACCTATCTTTAAACTGCTTAGATGATTGTAATGAGTAGCCAAGGATAAATAAACACTGCCTGTATCACTTTCAGCTACTGACCTTGTCTCACACTTCTTTGAGAAATAGAAGCCATTAAATAAGAATGCTTTATTTTTCTACAGATAATCCACAAAACTGTGTCAATGCTATCTCTAGATTATATCCCAAATCTGACCATGTCTCACCATCTCCACTGCTGCAACCCTGGTCCAAGTCATTCTCATCTCACACCTAATCACTAGAGCTTCCCTATTAAATGGATCTCCACCCAGCATCTAGACTGACTTTCTCCAAATGGTAAAAACATTTTATTACTTCTCTTCTCATTAAGAGTATAATCCAAGCTCTTTGCCAAGGCCTTCAAGATCTGTGTGATCTATCCCCTGCTTAACTCTACCAAATCTCATTCACGGCATGTACCTCTTCTCCTCTCACAACGTAATTCAAACTTTATCATCCACCAAATCAAGACCCTCCCATAGCTGCTTCTCCTGGCTAGAAAGATCTCTGGCCTACTCTCATCCCCACCTCCACCTTTAACTTGGTTAACTCCTACTCATATTTGAAATTTCCACCTAAATACCCCTTCCATGGAAAAATTGATAAGTGCTTCCTGGGAAATCTCTTTGTTCCTACTTATTCTCCTTTCTTAAAGCACCTTAAATTTTTCTCCTTAATTCTTTTCCCTTTGTGTAACTAGATTATAAATTTATACTTAGACATTTAATGGCTATAAGCTCCATGTGATCAGAAATCATGTTTGAATTCTTCTCCACTACATACAATGAGCTTAGTTTGGTTCCCATTATATGGTACAAAAGCAGTGTCTATTTGCTGATCATTTGCAGTATTGAAAAATTCACTATAAATCATCCCCAGCTTGTTTCTAGGAAGTCTTAGCAATTTGATAAAGTATTTCTACTGATTTCTAACAAATTTGATTAAAAAATTAAGCCAAAACATAATTTCTGTAATATGATTACAAGGTTGTCAAACTATATTAGAAGCAATTCAGGTTGGATTATACCATCAATTGGGCTTTGTGTAAAATGTTCTTTTTCACAATAATTCATGCATAATTATGTCCCCCAATATCCAGATCATAGCCTATACTACAATTATAAGACATCCAGGATTAAATGCACATCAGAATATGTTTCCATCTGATAAACGAATTATCCTTATCTGTCATTTTTTACTTTGGCACTCCGATAAATTAAAAAGATATACACTAATTCAATTTTAATAGTCAATTCAAATGGACCATCTTTTGGACATACCAATCCTTGTATGTGTTTTCAATTTAATTTACTCTTATCTGTACAACTTAATTCTATCTTCTTTGATTCATTCATTGATTTTTAAGTTGAATGCAGACCTCATTAATTTTCAGTTATTCTCCTTTTATACTATAAAAATTAAAGCTGTATGTATAAGCCACTAAATTAGGGATTGGCAAGCTACAGCCTGCAGACCAAATGCAGCCATGTTCTGTGCCCCCATGGCTAAGAATTTTTAAAGGTTTGGAAATAAATTTTAAAAAAAGAGTATGCGACAGAGACTGCATGTAGACTAAAATATTTACACCCTGACCCTTTGCCAATCTCTGGTTTAAATAATGCTCTAGCTCCATCCCACAATTTTCTTATGCAGAATTTTCATTGTTATTTAATTGTAATATATCCATTTGCTATTATAATTTCTTTTTTGACTTATGAACTATTTAGAGGTGTGTTCGTTGATATCCAAATTGAGTATCATTTAATATTTTGCTTCATTGTTGACGCTAACTTAATTTCTTTGTGGTGAAGTGGCTTGGGATAAATACTAGCATATATTTGAAAAAAGCCTGGACTTGCTTTATGACTTACAACATTATCAATGTTTTTGTATCATCCATGTTTCCTTGAAAAGAATCCTTATTCTCCAAATGCTTGTTATGTGATTCTATTTATATCCATTAGATCTAGTTTTTTAGTTTGTTCAAATCATCACGATCCGTATTAACATTTTATTAATTAATCTACTAACTACTAAGAAATATAGGCTAATATCTCTCATAACAATGGTAGAATTATTGATTCACCATTGTATTTCTCATTATTTTTGCTTTATATATCTTACAGCTATATTATCAGTTACATATAAGCTTAAAATTGTTATATCTCTTGATTTGAATTTGTAATCAATATATATAATATATAGTGGACTTATCATTAGCAATACTTTTTGCCATTAAAATAATTTTATCTAATAGTAGTATATCTATAGCAATAGTCTTCTGATTAATATTTGCCTGGTTTATTTTTTTATATCACTGTACTCTCAATCTTACTATTTCACTGTAAATAGAAGTTAACCGGGGTTTTAAAAATATGAGTAGGTCTCAATAATTTAACTGGGAAGTATACTTTATTTGAATTTATTTTGATTACTGATATGTTTGGATTACTTTGTACCATCTTATTTGGCAATTTATTTCTCTATAATTTGTTTAATTTTTCTATTTCTAAGTTGTCTTTGAACTCATTTCATTTTTCTAGCATAAAGGAAATAATGCATTCTAATTATCATAGAAGTATTCCAATACATATTTAACTTGACAGAATCTATGATTAATCAGTGTATTTATTGTTGTCCTTCACAAGGATGTTACAGGGCTTTAACTGCAATTATTCCTCTTTAAGTACTAAAGATTAATAGTAAGTTGTGTCTTGCTTGTTTTATATTCCTTCACATTAGACAATATTATTGTCTTACATATTCACTTTTTGTTTAGAAATTTATCTATGTTTGTCATCTTCCTGCTTCTCAAGTATTTTTTATATAGTCAATCCTCACTATTCATGGATTCCATATTTGTAAATTTGACTGCTTGCTAAAATTTGTTATTCCAAAATCAATACATGTGGCACTTTCACAGTCATTCAAGGATATACATGTACTCAGAAAGCTAACACATTTGATTCTCACGATGCACAAATTTCCAGTTTAGGATGAACAAGGTGATACTCTGCCTTCTTCTTTCAGATTTCACACTGTAAACAAATGCCCTTGTCATGGTCCATTTCGTGCCATATTTTTCACATTTTTGCACTTTTTGTTGGTGATTTGACTGTGTAAATAGCCCCAAGGATAATACCCAAGTGCTGTCTAGTATTCCTAAGAGCAGGGAAGCCTCGATGTAATTGAGGGAGAAAATATATGTGTTCAATTCGTCCCTTTGTTCAGGCACGAATTTTGGAGCTGTTGACCATGAGTTCAACATTAATGAATCTGTAATGTATATTAAATAAGGTGTCTTTAAACAAAAACACTTATAAAACAAGGTTACATATTGATTGTCTGGTGATATTGTTATAATCTGCATTTTCTTTAAGAGAAATGGTTCAGTATTTGCTAATCCAGTGTTCATGGCAACTTCATGGAACAAAATTACCATGGAGAATAAGAATAATCAACTGTGTTATGATTTTCCTTCCTCCTGGAATAGATTACTTAAAAATCCCTTGGAGGTCTGTTAGTTGTAAATACACTCAGTTTTCATTTATTTAATTATATCTTTATTTTATCTTCATTTTTGAAAGATAGTTTCACTTGGTATAAAATTTCAAATTGATAACTACTTTTGCTTAGCACACTGAAAATGCTTTTCCATTGTTTGCTGGCTTCCATGATTACTACTAAGAAATCAGCTATGAAGCAAACTGCTATTCTTGCTAAGTAATCTCTCTTTACTCTCTGATAACTGTTAGACATTCTCTTTACTCTTCTAAAGTTCATTAAACTTCATGATTCGTGTTTTTAATCAGTTCCAGAAAATGTACATTGATTTTTTTTTCTCCCTGAGTATTATACCTCCTCCATTCTCTCTTTCTGGGAGACCAAAGAGATGTATTTTAGATCTTCTCAATCTACCCTCTGCATCTCTGTAACCCTTTAACATTTTCTATTTCTTCGTCTCTTCTTAGCTGTGAATATTTTCTTCAAATTGGATTTCAAACCACTAATACTCTTTGTCTGAGCTATTCTGAATTTTAACAATCCCTTGAATTTATAAATTCAAATATTATTTATAATAATTTCTAATATTGGTGTTTTATTTGATTCTATTCTTAAAGCTGTCTTGTAAATTTTTACATTCTCTCTATTTTAGATACTTTTGGTACCTCATTTTATCCTAAACATGTACATTTATATTTTAACTATTATTTCTGGTATTTGCCATTTATGCTGTCTAGAGTCCTCTGTTTGCTGTTCCAGCTGATGCTTCTGCCTGATAATTCATTCTTATGCTTTGTGATTTTATTTTATTTATTTATTTTTTTGGTCTTCATAATCCTGTGCTTTTATCTGTGATAAGTTTTTGAGTTCTGGACATAAACTGTTTCCTTCTAGAGAAGATATGCATTTCATTGTTCTAAGCATTTGCGAAAACATCTGACCTCAGAACAATTTAAAATAAATTTCCTGCTAATACATATCTTAGTTCAGATTGCAATAACAATGTACCACAGAATGGATAGCTAATAAACAATAGAAATTATTTCTCACACTTCCGAAGGCTGGAAAGTCCAAGATGAAGACAACAGCATATTTAGTGTCTGGTGAGAGCATGCTTCCTGACTCAGGTAAAAGGATAAGAAAGCTGTTTTTCTTTTTGTTTTAATAAGGACACTAATCCAATTCATGAGGGCTCCACCAGTATGGCATAATGACCTCCGCAGGCCCTACCTCCTACATAAAAAAAAATAGATAAATAAAAGTTACATAACTCTAATAAAAAGAGTTCTCCTTTCTTAGATGACTTTCACTACAAACTATACCCACTGCTTTCCTTCTCAAAGTGCGGCAATCCCTGTAAACTGCCCTTTCTGTAGCAGCTTTCTCTCAGAGAATCCATGCGTTTGTATCTGTAACTCCATTCGGCCTAAAAGATTCATACTTGTAAGGAAAAGACTTCTGCTTTCTTACTGTGTTTGACTACAAACTATACCCCCTGCTTTCTTTCTCAGAGTTGTGCAATCCTTTAAATTGGGTCATGTCTAGCAGCTTTCTCTGAGAGAATGTATGCGTTTGTATCAGTAACTCCATTCGGCCTAAAAGTTTAAAACTTATAATGAAAAGACTTCTGCTTTCTTAGGTCTGCTTGACTACAAACTATACACACTGTTTTCGTTCCTTAAGTTGTTCTGACCTTTAACTTGGGTCATGTATAGCCGCTTTCTCTGTGAGATGTATGCGTTTGGATCTGTAACTGCCTTCTGCCTAAAAGTTTCACACTTATAATGCAAAGACTTCTGCTTTCTTAGGTGTGTATGACTACAAACTATACCCACTGCTTTCATTCCCACAGTTGTGCTATCCATTAAATTGGGCCATGTATAGCAGCTTTCTCTGAAAGAATGTATGCATTTGTATCTGTAACTCCATTCAGCCTAAAAATTTCAAAATTATAATGAAAAGATTTCTGCATTCTTAGGTATGTTTCACTAAAAACTATACCCACTGCTTTCTCTCTCGAATTTGTGTTATCCTCTAAATTTCACCATGTCTAGAAGCCTTCTCTGAGAGAATGTATGCATTTGTATCTGTAATTTCATTTGGCCTAAATGTTTCATACTTAAAATGAAAAGACTTCTGCTTTCTTAGGTTTGGTTGACTACAAAGTATAGCCACTTCTTTCTGTCTCAAAGTTGTTCAATTCTGTAAACTGAGCCATGTATAGAAGCTTTCTCTGAGAGAATGTATGCCTTTGTATCTGTTACTCCATTTGGCCTAAAAGTTTCATATTTATAATGAAAAGACTTCTGCTTTCTTATGTGTGTTTGACTACAAAGTACACCCACTGCTTTCTTTCTCAAAGTTGTGCAATCCTGAAAATTGGGCGATGTCTAGCAGCATTTTTTGTTAGAGTGTATGTGTTTGTATCTGTAACTCCATTTGGCCATAAAGTTTCATACTCATAATGAAAAGACTTCCACTTTCTCAGGTGTGTTTGACTACATACTATACCCACTGCTCTCTTTCTCCACGTTTTTTAATCATGTAAATTGGGCCATGTCTACCAGCTTTCCCTGAGAGAATAAATGCGTTTGTATCTGTAACTCCTTTTGACCCAGAAGTTTCATACTTATAATGAAAAGACTTGTGCTTTCTCAGGTTTGTTTGGTACAAATTGTACCCACTGTTTTCTTTCTGAAAGTTGTGCAATCCTGTATACTGGGCCATGTCTAGCAGCTTTCTCTGAGAAAATGTATGCATATTGTAGAGGACACTTTGGGTCATATGTAGCCCGGAGGTGGGAACGTTTCCTTGTTGTTTTGTTCTGAGAACATGCCTGTGGGCTTGCACCCGAGCCAGGGTGCCCTGACCCTGCAAACAGGAGGGGCTAGAGAGCTCAGAAAGCAAACATCAGCTCTCCAGAGACAAAACAAAAAGGAATAGGGTGTGCCAAGTCGGGACAGTGTGGGAACAAGGAAATTGCAGTGGGACAGTTGCCAAACAGGCTGTGTTAAAAATAAAGACGCTGCAACAGGAAGGCACTGCAGTCTTGTACCATCTTTGTGTGTATGTCTCTTTGTGTTCATTCCTTGTCCCTAGGCGGGCTATGACAAGTGGCGCAGCCAGCAGGGTCTGCGTCATTTGGGACCGAGGAACCAGAGCGGGACTTCTTTGGTAAGTAAGTGGCAACCAACAGTAGGACCTCCGGCATTTGGGGAACTCCACTTTAGCTGCTGAACCAGAATATCGAAAGTTAGTCCAGGGACTTTTACATTTGGTGGGAGTGGAAGTTAAAGATACTACTTTGAAGCAATTGCTTGGCTTGGTGCAGCAGCATTGCTATTGGTTTCAGTTTCAGTCCCAAGTTCAGTTAAATTTATGCAGCTGGCAACAGGTTGTTAAGGCTTTTCCTGTAGCCCACCAACGAGGTGACACGATTAATTTAAAAATTTGGACTGTTTGTAGTGCCATAACCCAAGTGCTACAGTTATTGGAAACAGACTCAGAGAAAGCTGAGTCGCAGAATGGGGAGGAACTGGATGATCATGATCCCCCTCCCCCTGAGGAGATCCCAGAGGTGACTCCTCTAAGGGATAGTCAGGAAAAGCCGAACTCTCTATCCCCTAACCCTGAAATAGCAGAACTTATTACCCTGTTGAAGAAGTGTTTACCCTCTATTATTACTAGCCCCACAGCCCCAACAGCACCCGTGGCTTATCCTGTCTCTTTGCCGCCACCGCCACCAGTCCCATTAGCAGGGGCTTCTTTTCAGATTCCTAATAGCCCTAATGGCCCGGATGACGATTTTCCTTTACCTCCTGATTTTGATGAAAATCCCCCTTTGGCTGGTCCCCTGTTTGATCCGTCCATCTTTCCTATTATGCAGCAGCTGGCTGGGCCTTGCATGAAAGTATCCAAACGGCCGACTTTGTTCGTTGGTGGCACGAAGATTCCCACCGACTATGGGAGCATCAACAGGAAATTGATGCAAGATTAGAAGGAGAAATTATGAATTTGCAGCATACAGTGCAATGGCTAGGTGACCAAATTCAAGTATTGACTACACAGTCATTTCTTTGCTGCAATTGGAATTCTTCCCAATTTTGTGTTACCCCTATTCCTTTCAATGAGACCAGGCATTGGAACTCACTCCGTAATCTCTTATCTAGCAGTGTCAATACGACCTCCGATCTCCAAAATTTGGAACGAGAAATAACTGATGGATTCCATAACAATCTCCCTGAGATGAATGAGGCAGAGATCTTTCAAGGCCTGGTTAATGGTCTCACCCAATTAAATCCTTTTAAACACCTTAAAACATGGTTTACATCAGTTACTAGCAATCTGTGCATTGTGTTACTGGTTGTTGTTTGATTTTTCACAGTCTGCAGGTGATGGACCCAAAGAAGAGTGAATAAGGAGCAACAACATCATAACATAATGGCGGTGCTGCAACATGTCCGAACACAGCATCCTGTGCCTTAAAACAAAAAAGGGGGATGATGTAGAGGACATTTCGGGTCATATGTAACCCGGAGCTGGGAATGCTTCCTTCTTGTTTGGTTCCAAGAACATGCCTGTGGGCTTGCACGTGAGCCAGGGCACTCTGGCCCTGCAAACAGGAGGGGCTAGAGAGCTCAGAATGCAAAAATCAGCTCTACAGAGACAAAACAACAAGAAATAGGGTGTGCTGAGTCACAACAGTGTGGGAACAAGGAAATTGCAGTGGGACTGTTGCCAAACAGGCTGTGTTAAAAATAAAGACGCTGCAACAGGAAGGCACTGCAGTCTTGTACCGTCTTTATGTGTATGTCTCTTTGCCTCTGTGTTCATTCCTCGTCCCTAGGGGGGCCACGACACTTTTCTACCTATAAATCCTTTCGGCCTAAAAATTTCATACTTATAGTGAGAAGACTTATGCTTTCTTAGATGTGTTTGACTACAAACTATACCCACTTCGTTCTTTCTCAAAGTTGTGCAGTCCTGTATACTGGGCTATGTCTAGCAGCTTTCTCTGAGAGAATGTATGCATTTGTATCTATAACTCCATTCAGCCTAAAAGTTTCATACTTATAATGAAAAGACTTGTGCTTTCATCAGTGTGTTTGAATAGAAACTATACACAGTGCTTCCTTTAAAAAAGTTGTCCTATCCTGTAAATTGGCTAATGTCTGTCAGCTTTCACTATGAGAATGTATGCATATGTATCAGTAACTCCATTTGGCCTCAAAGTTTGATACTTATAATGAAAGACTTCTGCTTTCTTAGGTGTGTTTGGCCACAAATTATACAAACTGCTTCTTTCTCAATGTTTTGCAATCCTGTAAATTGGGCCATGTCTACTAGCTTTCCCTGAGAGAATAAATGGGTTGGTAGCTGTAACTCCATTCAGCCTAAAAGTTTCATACTCATAATGAAAAGACTTCTGCTTTCTTAGGTGTGTTTGACTACAAACTATACCCACTGCTTTCTGTCTCAAAGGTGAGCAATCCTAAAAGTTGGGCCATGTCTAACAGCTTTCTCAGACAGAATCTATACGTTTGTATCTGTAACTCCATTGGGCATAAAGTTTCATATTCATATTGAAAACACTTCTGCTTTCTTAGGTGTGTTTCACTAAAATCTACACCCACTGCTTTCTTTCTCAAATTTGTGCTCCCCTGTAAATTCTGCCATGTCTGGAAGCCTTGTCTGAGATAATGCATGTGTTTGTATCTGAAACTCCATTCGGCCTAAAAGTTTCATACTTATAAAGAAAAAACTTCTGCTTTCTTGGCTGTGTTTGACTAAAAACTACACCCACTGCTTTCTTTCTAAAACTTGTGCATTCCTGTAAATTGGATCATGTCTACCAACTTTCTCTGACAGAATGTGTGCGTTTGTATCTGTAGACCCATTCGACCAGAAAGTTTCATACTCACAATGAAAAGACTTCTGCTTCACTAGGTGTGTTTGACTACAAAATATACTCACTCCTTTCTTTCTCAAAGGTGCGCAATCCTGTATATTGGGCCATGTCTAGCCGTTTTCTCTGAGAGAATGTATGCGTTTGTATCTGTAACTCCATTCAGCCTCAAAGTTTCATACTTATAATGAAAAGATTTCCGGTTTCTTAGGTGTGTTTGACTACAAACTACACACACTGCTTTCTTTCTCAAAGGTACAAATCCTGTAAATTAGGCCGTGTCTAGCAATTTTCTCTCAGAGAGTGTAAGCGTTTGTGTCTTTACCTCCATTCAGCATGAAAGTTTCACACTTACAATGAAAAGACTTCTGCTTTCTAAGGTGTGTTTGACTACGAACTATACCCACTGCTTTCTTTCTGAAAGTTGTGGCAATCCTGTATATTGGGAATAGTCTAGCAGCTTCCTCTAAGAGGATGTATGCGTATTTACCTGTAACTCCATTTGGCCTAAATGTTCATATTAAAATGAAAAGACTTCTGCTTTCTTAGGTGTGTTTCCCTGAAAACAATACCGACTGCTTTCTTTCTCGAAGTTGTGAATTCTGTAAATTGGGCTATGTCTAGCAGCTTTCTCTGAGAGAATGTATCCATTTTAATCTAACTCCATTTGGCCTAAAAGTTTTATATTTTAATGAAAAGAGTTCTGCTTCTGTATCTGTGTTTGACTACAAACTACACCCACTGATTTCTTTAACAAAGTGGTGTTATCCTGTAAATTGGACCATGTCTAGCAGCATTCTCTGTAAGAATGTATGCATTTGTATCTGTAACTCCATTTGGCCTAAAAGTTTCCATTTATAATGAAAAGACTTCTGCTTTCCTAGGTGTGTTTCACTAAAAACTGTACCCACTGGTTTCTTTCTCAAAGTTGTGCTATCCTGTAAATTGGCCCATGTCTAGCAGCTTTCTCTGAGACAATGTATGCTTTTGTATCTGTAACTCCATTCGGCCAAAAAGTTTCATAATTTTAATGAAAAGACTTCTGCTTTCGTAGATGTGTTTGACAACAAACTATACCCACTCCTTTCTACTCCAAAGTTCTGCTGATCGGTAAATTGGGCCACGTCTAGCAGCCTTCTATGTGAGAATGTATGCATTTGTGTTTGTAACTCCATTCTGCCAAAATGTTTCATATTGATAATGAAAAGATTTCTGCTTTCTTAGGTGTGTTTGACTACAAACAATACCCACAGCTTTCTTTCTCAAAGTTGTGCAATCCTGTAAATTGTGCCATGTCTAGCCACTTTCTCTGAGAGAATGTATGCGTGTGTATCTGTAACTCCATTTGGCCTAAAAGTTTCATATTTATAATGAAAAGACTTTGCTTTCTTAGGTGTGTTTCACTAAAAACTATACCCACCGCTTTCTTTCTCAAACTTGTGAATCGTGTAAATTTGGCAATGTCTGGCAGCTTTCTCTATAAGTATGTGTGTGTTTCTATCTGTAATGATATTCGGCCTAAAAGTTTCAGACTTATAATGAAAAACTTCTGCTTTCTTTTTTATTTATTTATTTATTTATTCATTTATTTTTTTAATTGTTTTTTATTATAGGGGTACAGACGTTTAGGTTACGTATGTTGCCCTTGCCCCCCCTTCCCCCCAAGTCCCAGTCCCAAGCGTGTCCATCTCTCGGATGGTGCGCTTTGCACTCTTTGTGTATGCATATATCCGTCCCCTCCTCCCCCTGGCCCCTCCCCTTCCCCCTCCCTCCCTACCTGACATCCAATAGATGCCATTCTTATATGTACACTTATGTGTTGTTCAGTTACTACCAATTTGATGGTGAGTACATGTGGTGCTTGTTTTTCCATTCTTGGGATACTTCGCTTAGTAGAATGCGTTCCAACCCTATCCAGGAGTATACAAGAGGTGCTATATCACCATTGTTTCTT
>RJWJ010024316.1:0-24949 GCA_004363605.1 Indri indri | reverse complement strand
CAGCACTTCGTTGTGTTGAAGTCATCAATCTATAATCTCTTTCCAAATGTAAGTAATATTTGCTGTATATCATCAGTTTGAGGTCAGTATATGCACAAAACATCATAATTTATGACAGGGAGATATCCAAGAGCAGGAGAAAAAACTTTGGCAAAATTAAACATAAAAATTAAGATTTCAATATTAGGGTAAGATGATGCGGTTCAACTCAACTATTGGCAGGAAACTCACACTGAAGATATCTGTATATTTAGCGCATGTTTTTTTACAGTATCAGTAAACTGTTCAGTAGGGAATTAGATTGATTTTAAGGATGAGGGCAGTCTCAATTATAGAATGCACAGTTTATATGTACAAGCATTTGAACTGATGGGTGATATATTATTTACTACTTAGGCTATTGGGGTTTTTATTCTTTCACATAATGACAGCTGAGACATGGAACAAGTCTTCAATATGCTCACATATATTTACAATCTAAAATATGAGTCAAGACATAATGTATTTGAAAGATGAATATATTTAATAAACACACATGCAAAGTTAATGTAAAAATACTATGTACACATTGAGAATATGAAAAAATTGGAATTATCACAAAGCTAAGCATCAAGGAAAAAATTTGAAGAACTATTTTTGGAACACTTTATCTCAAAGAATTAGATTTGCCACGAGGCAAAAGAAAAACCACAGTTAGCAAGTTAAAAAAAATTCTTCAGAATTTGGTATGTGAACAAAAAGAAAAGCTCAGACTTTGAAATAAGGACATCAGAAACTCAGGAAGATATAGAATCAACTTAAAAACAAAGTTTGATCTTGTGGTCAAGACAAAACTTCTAGACTAGAAAGAAAAAAGAGGATCCAACAATTCTTTTAACCTACATGTGGTAGAAGAAAAAAGGGACCAAGTTAAGAAAGAGGTAAAATTTTTAAAACACAGATAAACTTTCATAAAGAAGGTAGATACACAGTATGCAGAATTGAAATGTAATAGAAAGTTTCTACTACTGTATGAAAAGAGAGTAGGCATAATCATGTTTATGCTGCTTTCAGTAGGAGAAAGTTTTATTATGGTCCTGGATATTCGGGTACACAATCGTGTAAGCAAGTACATGCTAGGATTGTTGCTACTCCTTACAGTTTAAGGTACACAATTACAGCCTCAATTTAGTAACTTACTATGATGAAGTATTGTCTCTAATATCTCATTTTGTCTTATTTATTTAAATGTCTCAGTCATTTCTTTGTCCAGTGATTTTTCTCTTTTTGAATTTCCTACCATGGGAATCTAAGTGCAATATTATGTCTTGTGTGATACATTTTTTCAGTTTCTATCCAAATATATCAATTCCATATGAAGACAAAAGAGAAAAATATAGAATTAATTTGATTAATTTCAATAAATTATTTTACAAGAAAATAAATCAAGCTATTTATAGGATAGTAGTGTAAGAGGCTATCAACACTCAAGTTACTTCACCATTGTGATAAAATTTTCTTTTGTTTTGTTTCCTTTCTGTCATTTTTTGGGGGACAAAAACAAAAAATTACCTCTCTATTTGACACACTGCCCAATTTTAGAGGCCACATGAACAAGTTCTACTCTTACTTTGCTTACTCTTTACATGAGTTGTAAACTGAGAGTAAGCCACTGAAGGGATGAGCTTTTTGTGTATCTTCAAATCTTTCATGTGAACAATATTTTTTTATGACCACTTACTGGCCCTTGGCATACTCATTTCCTAGTGCTATACAATAAATGATATTATTGAAATTCTGTTGTCAATCACTTTCACTTCCATCTCAGAGAGACTTCATATAAATTTGGTCAAAGTTGTATAATGTATCTTCAAGATAGTGTAGGACTCAGTGTGTTCTATATTAAAACAAAGGCAAAACTCACAAGCACATATAGAAACAAACACTCACCAAAGATTCAACTTAATTGACAAAAGGATGCTCCCTGTTTTCCAGAGCTGTCATGAATTTTTCTATATTTTCTTTTATTTCTTATTTCATTAGAATTTTAGAGATTAGATACATGGATTCCAGTTATTTTTATCCTAAACAAATAACCATTTTTTAAATAAAACTATTACCTCTGTTAAAGTTTTGAATATGTTTTATCAGTTTATATCTGATACATGCATTGTCAATTTAAAGCAGTGGTTCCTAATGGGAGAGGGGTGATATTGTCCCCAAGCCCCAGGGAAAATCTGCAAACTCAGGATATATATTTGGTTGTCACAACTGGAAGGAGTATTGTTTGCATCTAGAAAGCAGAGGCCAGGGATGTTGCTGAAAATTCTACAATTCATAGGACAGCTCCCACAAGAAAGAATTAACCAATCTATAATCAACCAATAGTGCAAAGATTGAGAAATTCTATTTTTTGTTAAAAAGAATTAGATATGCAATATACAATGAACATAATTATATTGATGCAAGTCTTTTTTTTCCTCAAGTGTTGAGAAAAAAATAATCCTTACCTAATATTTTTGTTCTTATTGGCATAGACAGGGATGTAAATTTGTTTATCCACTTTAAAAATTACCTAGGCAGTAAATAATCTCTAAAATTAATGCAAATGCATGATGATAAGGTCTACTAGGAGCTAAAGGAAATGTTGGCAGATTCAGTATAGTTTAATTTGTTTGTCTGTGTTTTGAGCTGAAGATTCCGTATAGAGAAGTAGAGAGCTCAATTAACAGACTAAAAACTACCTCCAGAGTAAAGCAGTAAGGGAAAATCCCACACAGTATCTGATTGACATGAGATCCCCTTTCTTTTCTTGTGGGCTATTAACTGCTCATCAAAAGTATAAAAAAGAGCTCCCTCAGCTAAATTCCTAAATATGCCAAGACCATGGATTTACCTTTCAAACATGGCAATGTTCAAATTGTCAGTTAGGCATAATACCTATTTTTGTTGTTGTAGTTGTTTTAATTTTGCAGTTCTGGCAATTCTCTTCCCACGGGGACCATAATATGAATCTCCAACTATTAAACTTGTTTATATTTAAATGTGTAAATATATTCTAATAATACAATATGCCACTTTTCATAATCTTCTACAATACTATTAGAAAAATCACCATTGACTTGAATTAATCATTTTCCCAGACTTGCTCCTATTGAAGGGATCAGAAAAATAATGTTTCTTTTCTGTTAATAATATCCATTTTGATGTAAAGGTCCCATTGAGGATACCAAGAAAAATCTCTTGAAATGTATCTAATTAATCTATGAAGAGCAAGGAATTCCAAACTTGTTTTATGAGACCGGCACTACCCTGATATCAAAGTCTGAAAGAAAACTATAAGAAAAAAAAAATTATAGGCCTACCCTGATAAATCAGATGCAAAAATTCTCAATAAAATACTCAACAATTGAGCTCAGCAGCTTATTAAAAGGATTGTACACCATTGTTCAGTTGAATTCATCAGTAGGATGCAAGGATGGTTCAACACATGCAAATCAATAATCTGATATAGCACATTAACAGAATGAAAGATACCAATAATAGGATCATTTTGAAAAATGCAAAAAAAAAGTGTTTGACAAAATTATCACCTTTTTATGATAAAATGCTCACCAAATTAAGTATAGAAAGAATGTGTATCTACTAAGTAAAGACCAAATATGACAAGTCAACAGCTAATGTCATCCTTGATGATGAAAAACTGAAAGCTTTTCCTCTGTGATATTGTGGAATATATATTTGGTCTTCATCACCATTTCCTGGCATATAATGCTTAAAATCCCTGGACTCTACAAAGGGATAAGTGTCTTTCTGTATGCTAATGAGTTGATTTATAGCTGGCAGTCCATAGGTAGTTTCATGATGGGGCTGTCACCAGAAAGACCATGGCGGCATTAGAGGGTTTGGAGATTTGTCCCCACCTCCCAATCTCCATGGAGGGAGAAGTGTTAAAGGTTGAGCTGTTCTCTAATGGCCAATGATTTAATCAATTATACTTATATAATGAAGTTGTTGTAATACCCCAAAAGACTGGGTGCTGGAAGCTTCTGTATAACAGAGTATTTGGAGGCTATTGCAGCAAATACTTAAAAAACGTGCAAGTGGCTTTGGAACTGGGCAAAGGGTAGAGGCTGGAAGAGTTTTGAGATGCATGATACAAATATAGATATTACAGGTGATTCTGGTGAGGGTTCCGAAAAAAAAAGAGGAGAGCTTATAGATATGCCTCCACCTTTTTAGAGAATATATAAATAATCACAAATAGAATATTGGTAGAAATATGGATATTAAAGGCTATTCTGCTGAGATCTCCAACAGAAATGAGGAATGTGTTATTTGAAACTGTAGGAAGGGTGATCTCTCTTGTTATGTTGCAAAGAATTTGGCTGAATTATGTTCTAGTGTTGTGGAATATAGAACATGTTAACGATGACATTGGATATTTAGATGAGACACAAAATGTTCAAAGTGTGACCTCAGTCCTACTGACAACTTATATATGGTAAAATTCCAGAAGAATGAGATGACTTGAAGAAGAGATTATTAAGCCACAAGTATAATAGAGTCTTTGTACCTCCTCCCAGATATGGAAGAGAAGTATTGAGAATGGTGAAAATGTAACAGAGGGAATGGCCTGGAAAGCTTCCCCCACTCTTTTGGGAACTGTAGCCTGGCATACATCTTTGCGGCAGGTTAAGTCTTTTGTTAAAACTCTCAGGTGGTGCCAGCCTCACTGGCAAAGTTCACAGGCGTTGAGCTTGGCAGAGATGGGACAATTAAAATAGTTAACCACAGTAATTGCCTGAAGCCAAGAACTCTCCCCTTAAAAGCTCTGTATTTCTGCCTATGTTCAAGAAATTTGGGATTTTGAGACAAGAAGGTCTACCATATTTCCTCCTTTGCTGGCAAAGTAGACTCTCTTTCCTTCCCCCTCAAATGGCTTGTCCTTATTCTTCTGATTCGGCCTATGGACAAGTGGCTGAGTTTTTGGTAACAAAAGGAACCAGAACTTAAAGATTTCAAAAATTCTCAGCCCATCCATATTTCAAAAAATCAGAAAGTGTGTTCTGAAAAGAACACCAGTGATGTGGCTGAACTATCACTTGATAAAGTGATTATGAGATTGTATGAGAAGAAACGCTGCCAGTTTGAACTGAAGAAAATGGAGATGGGATGAAATGAAGAAGGATGTGAGACTTAGAAGGATAGTAAAATCAAATGTGCTATTCTTTAAGAAAAGAGAAGAATGAACCCAAAGGTGATTCAGAGATTTTCAGAGCTACCTCCTTGGTTTCAAAAGGTGGGTTTGCTACCTGGGTTTTCAAAGACCAGATAGCTTCTGCTCAGAACCTTGAGGGCAGGACCTCCACCCAACAGACCCTTGGTAGTGGGATCACTGTGCCACTGGGACTGAAAAGCGGAGCGTTAAATCAAAGAAGATTATTCTCAAGACTTAAAATCTGATAGAATTTTTTTGATAAGTTTTGGACTTGCTTGGAACATTTCACTCCCTTTTTGATTTCCATTTTTCCCTTTGAGATAGGAGTGTCTATCCTATGTCGATCTCACAATTTTATTTTATAAGCACCCAACTTGTTTGATTTCCCAGGTTTATAGCTGGAGAGGAATTTTGTCTCAGGATGAATAGTACTTTGAGTCTCATATCTGATTTAGATGATATTTAGACTTTGGACTTTAGATTTGAGAGTCAATATCAGAATAAATTGAGACTTTGGGGGCTGTTGGGATGAAATAGATGCATTTTGCATGTGATTACATGAATTCTGGGGGCCAGAGGTGGTATGCTATGGACTGAACTGTGTCCCCCCAAATTTCATATACTGAAGCTATAGCCCCCAATATGATTGCATTTAGAATAAGGGCCTTTAGGAAGCAATTAAGGTTGAAGGAGGCTATAATGGTAGGGGACTAATCTGATATAATTTGTGGCCTTGTAACAAGAGGAAGATATCCCTCTCTCTTCTTCTCCCTCTCCTGGTCTTTTTTTCATCTCTCCGCATCTCTCTCTGCCATGTGAGGACACAGGAGAAGGTTTCTGCCTACAATCCAGTAAAATAGCAATCACCAGAAATCAAACCTTGCTGACCCTTCATTTTGGACTTTTCAGACTCCAGACTGTGAGAAAATAAATTTTTATTGTTGAAGCCATCCCAGTCTATGGTATTTTGTTATGGCAGCCCTAACAGACTAATATAGGTTTATAACCCAATACAACTTAACTTATTTTGTGCTCAAATTGTTCTAGCTCTTGCCATTGGGAGCTATTTTAGTTGGCTCCAGTATCCCTTTTAAATACTCCCATCAGTGTGTGTGTGTGTGTGTGTGTGTGTGTGTGTGTGTGTGTGTGTGTGTGTGTTTAGTGTTTCCTTACTTTCTGGCATTACAAGATGCTTCGGGGTCATTGTATATATTACATTTCCTGCAAAATTCCCAGAAACAGTCATTTCTGCAAAAGCATTCATTCTTTTTTATTGAAGAATGGTATTAGAATCAAATATTTCAGTGCTAAATATGTTCATTACTCTTATACTATCTTTAGTTCTGGGCCTTATCAGGTAACAGAGCAAAAAAACTATACTTGTAACCTATGTATGTTCACCTGAACATGAGTTTTTAGTGATGTCACCAACTCTAATCCATTACCTTATGTATCATTCTAGCTAGCCTCTTCTTTTTTTGCTTATATATGACTTCTCACTCCAACAAAGAAACATGCTTCCTATCATCTACCATCAATTATTTAATTGTTAAATTCCAGTAATACATATGGTGGTATAAGAATAGATAATTCATACTCCTAAGAGAAATAACTTTATCAACTAGTCTACAGTACTTATGCATAGTTTATTTTGACTTTAGTCTTACAGATGCCCCTCATTTATAAAGTTACTTAAGTGAGCACCTTTTCCCCCCAACTCTGGTGAGACTGAAAAGAAAATATTTTCTACTGTTATTGGATGGGGTATTCTATAATTTATGTTAATTCTATATCATTTAATAAATGTCAATTAGATCAAATTGAGTGTTCAGACCAATGCTGTATAAATGTCATTTCAGTTTGAAAAGTATTTTTGACCTATCTTCAATCTCACTGATTCTTTTCTTGGCCATGTCCAATGTATGGACCAGCTCATCAAAGGAATTTTCCAGTTCTGTTACAATGTTTTTAATTTCTAGTATTTCCTTTTGATTCTTTTCTAGAATCTTTATCTCTCTCCTTATACTATCAACCTGTTCTTTTATGTTGTCTCTGTTTTCCATGGGTACTCTTAATTATTAATCAGATTTTATTTAAATTACTTGTTTTACAATTGTAACATCTCCGTAAGGTTTGAGTCTGTTGCTAATGCTTGCTTTATTTCTTCAGGCTATGCATTTTCTTGTCTTTGGTTGTGCCTCATAAATTTTTGTTGAAAGCCAGAAAAGTTATATTGGGTAGTAGGATTTGTGGTAAATAGGTCATTATCATAAAGATTTGCATTAATCTGGTTAGGAGTTGGATTTAGTTTAATGTTTAGTGTATTTATAGGTGCCAGAGGCTTCAAATTGCTCTAAGAACCCTGTTTATGCTTGTCGTTTTGACTTTGGGCTTCCCTAAGTATTTCTCCTCAGAGAGAACCTGCTTCTTATAGATCTTTAATTTGTAATTTACTGCTGTTTTACTGAGGTACTGGTGGCAAAATACGAGGGAGAGGAACTGAACCATACTATGATTTTGTGATCAAATCTAGATATTTTTGTGGACCTATGTTTCTGGTATGTGCCTTCAAAAATAATTGGAATAACTTTTTCTCACCTTAGATAAGACAGAAGGCCAGAGGCTGGTATGAATTGGAGTAAAGCCTTTCCACGTGTTGGCTATGCCTTTTCTCTTGAACAGCAGGCTTTTGGTATGGAGAATGCTCTGGATGTATTTCATAGGAGTTATCTTTCCCTTCCCTTGCTAGATAAATGAATGTATCTTTCTTAGATTTTTCATCTTGCAAATCTGGTGGGGTTTCTGAAGGTAAAAACCATAAATGTGTGGAAGCTCTTCTGCGGCTGTTACCTTCAGGATTTTCTCACGGCCATATTAGTACACATGCAGTTTGCAATAATTCATCAAAATCATTCCTACTGATTTTCATCTGTGTTGCTGTGAATGTTCCTGTTCTCCAGATTTCTGCAAACACACTTCTCTGATCAGTCCAAGAGAGAAGACACAAATTATTAACATCAAAACCAAAATAGAACACATCATTACAGACCCCGTGGACATTAAAAGGATAATAAATGAATATGATGAAACACTCCAGGCCCACAAAGCTTACAACCTAGATAAAATTGACCAATTGCTTAAAAGATACAATCTGCCAAAACTCACACAAGAACTAGATAATCCAAATAGGCCTGTATCTATTAAATTAATTAAATCTATAAATAATAAACTTTCAAAGCAGAAAGTGCTAGGCTTGGATGGGTTCTCTGGTGAATTCTATCAAACATTTAAAGAAGAAATTTTACCAATTCTCTACAATCTCTTCCAGAATGTAGAAGCAGAGGGCACACTGGGAATACCTCCTAGCTCATTCTATGAGGCTAGCATTACCTTAATACCAAAACTAGACAAAGATACCACAAGAAAACTACAGACCAATATACCTAATAAACCTAGATGCAAACTTTCTCAACAAAATATTAGCAAACTAAATGAAACAATGTATAAAAAAATCAAATGCTATCACCAAGAGTTATTTATCTGAGGTATGCGAGGATAGAAGTAACAATTTCAAAGATCTTTATATGTCCTGGCTTAAACTAAAAATCTTTCATGTAATTTCAATTTTTGTTTTCATGATGTTGAGAACGTTTAATGTCTTTTACTCATTTGGATATTGGGGTGTCTGTGTGTGTGTGTGTGTGTGTGTGTGTGTGTGTGTGTGTGTGTAAAAGAAAAAAGGCTAGGTAAGAAAAAAGAAAGGAGATAATATCTGTGATGTGTATTAATGATAAAGGACTTATACCCCAAATAAACACTATAAGTCAGTAACAAAAAGACAATATAATAAAAATGTTGCTTTTGACATAATTTATTCCTCTATCATCCGGATGTACTGACCATATACATAAAATATCTCATAGATTTTTCCGCTTATCTTATTCTGTACTTTTATCATCTAGTACAAAGCACTGTCATCTCTTACTTGAACACTGTAATTGCCTCCAGATTTAGTCTTCTTGCTTCCAAGCTCCATCCTCATATTTCCATCCTCTACAATTAGCTAAGCGATTTTAAAAACATAAACACAATTCATTTCCCTGCTTAAAACTTTTCAGCAGCTTCCGATTACCCATAAGATAAAATCCACAATTCATATCGTAGTCTCCAAAGCTTACTGTGTTGTCACTCACCACTTCAACTTCTTACACTATCTCCGACTCATGTATTATGATCTATCAGTTCTGGCCTTTGTGTTGTTTCTCACATGTACTGATGAGCATGCCTGACTTACATTATTTTCTTAGCCTGAAATTATTTTTGCATAGTGTGCTCTTTCTTGTCATTGAGATTTCAGTTTAAATGTTATTTATTAAAAGAGCCCTTTTCTTACCATCTAATTTAACATAATCGTCTATGTCAATTCGAATGTTTATAGCTCTAGGAGAAACTCTTATTCAATTGGTTTAAATATTAACAATAAAAAAGATATATAACTTCACTTGATAGGAAATACTGAGTTAGGGCTGGCTCTGGGTATAATATCTGAAGTGACTCTGTGTCATCAGAGACATAATTTTGTCCCATTTTTCTGCAAAATCATTTTTATGGCATTAACCCAGTGAGCATTGACGATAAGAGATAATGACAGCTGGACAGGCAACAAGTGGGACCGGCCAACTGCCATCCCTTCTCATACAATCATTTTTTTTATATTCCATTATTCTATTTCTTAGCATAGCATTAGTTACTGTTTGGTGTTTTCTTGTTTCTTTATTTTTTAGAAGGAGATTTATATAATGATACAAATTTGCAGACTCTGGAGCTTTCCAGCTTAAGTTGAATTCCTGACTCCAGTTCTTCCTAGCGATCAGTGTACTTAACGTTTGTGTGCCTCAGTTTTTCACTGTAAAATAAGAATGATCATACTAGCATCTATATCAAGGCATTGTTGTAAGTATTGAAGGAGTTAATATATGTAAAACACCCAGAAGAGTACCTGGCATATACGTGATGTTTCAGGGTCTACTACATATTTTGAAATATAATTTATCGCTTTTGTTGTCACCCTCTCCACAGCCACATACACACATGCCAGAAAATGAGTCTCAATAGAGGTTTTTATGTGACTTTGTGCAGAAAAGAATTAGTATAGCAGACCTGAGATGGCTATTTTTTTTTAAGTCTGCTTGCAAGATAAGCACTTATCTGGCATTTGAAAACTTGGATTTCAGAAGGGTTCTCATCATTCCATAACTGATAAGGCTCACTCACCCTAAACTGTGCACACAATGTGGTTTGTGCTGAATACTGGCTTTCCTTTTGGGAGACTGAAATTTTGTACATGTTAGTCAGAGAGTGCCTTCGTGAGCAGCATCCAATAAAAGCTCTGGGAATTGAGAGTGTAGCAAATTTTTCTGATAGACAGTATTTTACACATGTTGTCACAACTCTTTGCTGTAGAAATTGTGTTCTGTGCAACATCACTGTTAGAGGTCTCTTTGTGGCTTGTACCTTGTTTCTTCTGAACTTTGCATTTTGCACCTCTTGCCTTTGCTGAATTTTCTTTGTTTCCTTTTGCTGTAATAAGTCATAGCCATGAGTACAACTATATGCTGAATACTGTGAGCCCTCCTACTAAATCACCAAACCCTGGAAGAGTCTTGGGGACAGTGACACAAACTTGTTTACCAAAACCTACAATAAGGCTGGTTCATAGTAGATTCTCAATGAAAGTTGAATAAATGGATGAAAAACTAAATGAATAATTGTAAGTCTATATGATCACACAAATTTTGGGGGAAAAAAACCCTTTAGCTCAGCAAAGAGGCTCTTTTCTGCAAAAGAGACCATGCTCCTTGATGGCTGTTTGCTTATCACAATTTATCATGAATAACTCATATGTCAGAATGATGGGTCATGAGGAAATTGTGGAAGGGGACAAATTAGGAATCTAGAAACAGTTTTCATTATGTCCACCGGCTGTTTTGGTTAATGCCTTAACCATCAGCATAAAAGAGATATGGAATAGAATTGCTGGAATGCTACAATAAAAAGCTACTAATAAAGATATAATGGGCATTATGGTTAAATCTTATCCTTAATTCCACCCCAGGTGGAATAGTGTGGAACAAGTCACACAAGTATGATAAGTGGGCAGGCTTAGGTCATTTTGAATCTATGGAATCAAGGAGAAGAAAGTAAAAACATCTGCACCCGAATGTTTATGGCAGCACAATTCACTATTGCAAGGATGTCGAAACAACCTAAATGCCTATCAATTCATGAGTGGATTATTAAAATTTGGTATATGTAAACAATAGAATATTACTCAATTATAAGAAATGACAGTGATCTAGCACCTCTTATGTTTTCCTGGACTGAACTTGAGCCCATCATCTGAAGTGAGGTATCACAAGATCGGAAGAATGGGCTCCACTTATACTCACCATCGAACTGGTACTAACTGTTGGACACTAGGGTGCTCACATGGCAGTAATACTCTCCAGGGATTGGGGGATGGGCAGGGAGTAAACCCGCAACTGAAGGAAATGGGGAGCAATGTAGAGGGGAAAGGCACGCCTCTAACCCTTGCTTGGGTGAGGGAAAAACATAAAATATAACAATAATGTTTGTACCCTCCTAATACCCTGAAATAAAAAAAAAAAAAGAAAGAATTTTAAATTAGAAAAAAAAAAGTAAAAACATATTAATATGGAAAAATCAAGGATTTTAGAAGAGTGCATTGAACCACTGTCCCTGCTCCACGTGTGAGTTCAGTACAGTTTCTCATTCTCTTTCCATTTTTGAAAAAACAAACTGCTAAACTTGTATTTTACTTATGTATTTTTTAGCCTGGATTTGAATACTTTTAAGAGCAGCACACAAAATACTGAGTTTCCTTTTTCTTTCTATTACTACATCCTAATATACCGCTTGGTAGGTAGTAATTGCTCACTAGAAGAAAGGTTAGAATTGTGGTTGTAATCTAGTAGGTAAGATCTCTTGGAATAGATTTCCAAAGGAATGAACATAAGCAGATGTATTGGACTTGAGGATGTCAATTCAAGTCTGCATCTGTGGATACAGTGGGGAGAATTAAGCATCCCTGTATTTTCATATATGTGCTGGGGCAGGGGTCCTAGAACAGATCCCCCACAGATACCGAGGACAATTGTAATCATAAAGTGCTTGCAAATATTAAAAGGAAGAGTAGAACTTAGAAAAGCAATTTTTCAAGCTCTTTAGAAAGGGTATGCATCATTATTATAATCAAAGGAAGTGGTAATAAACGAAAGAGTAATGTTTTATGAGATTATGCAAAGCCTTGAATGGTATACTTTGCTTATATGACAGAAATGAAATTTTTAGCAGAAAAATGATGTAATTATTTTTGTGATTTTATTTTAAACAATTTTTCTTTCCTATAGCCAAATATTATTAGAACAAAGAGAATCTAGAAAAAAATTACAAGTTTATTGTAGAAGCATTAATAATTATTACAAAAGCAGAAATAGAAAGAAAATAATGGATATAGCACTTTAAAAATTTGTCTATATATCTAATTCCTATTAATTTAGTCTTTTATTTTTAATTAAATAATATTCTGCTTATAATTAATACTACACATTGCCTAGCATAATTGTTTATTTCTTTCAATATTTTTAAATTTAAAGTTTGAAAAATTTATTCTGTATTTCAAAATTTCTTAATAATAATTACTTGAGGCTATACAATTTGTCTTTAAATAACTTACAGTTTTATAGACAGGACTTTTATAACAGTTCACATTCAATAAGGAATTTTTGAAGAAAAAAATAAATTAATTAATAAGTAAATCACTGATTTTCTACCACAGGAAATTAATAGGTAACAACTAAATCCTAACAACACTTCAGAGGTTAAAGCTGCATTATTGCAAAGAAAGTCCTGTGTTTGGGTTTTAAGAAAATTTTGATTTTTTTTTTTTAAAAACACATATTAAATTTTGAGAAGAAAAATGTGCTCAATGATATTTTGAAAGGTATTATTTTGGGGTCATTTGAATGTAATAGTTTATCAGGATTGAAATGTCACTCTTTTTCCTGCATGTTCAACTCTTTGAAGAAACAAGGCTGAAAATCAAATATGGTAACATTTTCTTTCACTTAATTCAAAAGCCCTCTGGAAAGTAATGAGATTTATTTTGTGAATTACTTTATAATTGTTCTTTAACCACACTGTGATATTTGATAATGTCAGAATGATTTTGGTTGAGGGAATGTGATTTTAGCCCCTGAAGAAAATTAATTACTCTCCCTAAATAAACAGCATTTTATATATTTTATGTGAGCCAAGGGAATATTTTTAAGATTAATTAATCTGCCTTTGACAATAGCAGAGAAATTTTGGGGAAAAATTACTTATTTATTCAGGTCACTTTGCTTATACTAATACACTGACCACACAAGGAAAATATCACTTTCATTCAATCACAGTTGAAGAAAATTATTTCCATGTAATCTCAAATCTAAGATATAAATCTATCATGTAATCCAGTTTCCAAAGTGTCTTCTTTAAAATCTTGTGCCAAAAATTCTGCTAATTAATTTAACAAATGCTTCATTTACTCTAAAAAATATTAAATCTATTTTTTGTTTTCTTGATGTTTTCATGTGTTAAAGCTCTTCTGTATGTTAAACTCCTCAAGCCTTTGTATATAGATGCATGTATTAATAAATAGAATCATGGATTAGTAATTTATAGAAAAGGGTCAAGAAAAGTACCAGCATCTGTTTAATGCACTTACCTTTTAGACAGAGTAATGAGATGTGGGAGAGAGTAAGGTGAATATACATGAGCCATCATATTTTTATATTATTTTTCTTTTCATACTTTTTATTTTTCATGTTATTACTTTTCATATTGTTTTGATTAATTTGAGGATTTTTACACATATTTTGTGTTTGTTATTTATTTACATTTTTAGAACAATAGGAAAGTCTCTTCTGCTCTCACCCCCTATAAAAAACTCTTCATGACAAAGAAAAGTCATACTATAGAGAGCTGAAATATATAATTCTAGTAATGTAGATATTAAGTTCATAAAACACTATAATGAAATATATGATATGGTTTAAATAATATTTATAAATTATATTCACATATTCAACAAGTGATTATTAAGCATATTTATGTGCCAGATACCATTTTAAGTGCCTGAGATGCATCAATGAACAGGATAGACCCAACACCATGTGATGGAGCTTTCTATTTAGTGAAGGAGGACATTGGAGACACAAATGTATAAACGAATCATTGAACAGGATAATAATTGCAGGCAGAAATGGATTCTATGAAAGAAATAAACCATAGTGATGAGAAAGAAAGTGACAGATAGACAGCTTTGGATTGGAGGATAAAGTGAGGGCTTTGAAGGAATAATAACTCATGTGAGACTTGAATGACAAGATGAAATGTAGAGAGTTAGAGGCTGAGGATTTCAGGCCAAGGAAGTAGCTCAGTGCATATGTTTTCAGACATACTTCCAAGACATAGACATAAATAAAGTTTAAATCAGCTTGACTATTCCAGAAATTCATTGCAGATCACTAGGTCTGAAGTATGAGGAAGCTAAGGAAAATTTGTAAGAGAAGAGGTTGAAGTGGGATTCCCATGTCATTTAGTGAACAAAATCACACAAAAAATATCACTGACATTTATAATTGTATGGCTCATTTGAAAACAGCAGTATCATTTATTCCTACTTTATTTAAAGGTTTTGAAGACCTTATGATGGTATTCACAAGGAAGAGTTTAAAATTTTGATATACATCATGATTTAAAGACACTCTTTTTACATTTATCTTTGGTACTGTTGTAAAATAAGGATAATTAAAAAAAATAAAACTTTTTCACTTCCATATTCAATCACTGACAAGACGTAAAATCATTTTTGGGTTAATAAATTCATTCTAGTCTTCTAGATTTGCTCAAGGAAACTTTAGTTTTCTTGTTGGGGGGATTATAAAATGAAAGTTGCATGCATCCTTTTTCTGTATACAACTCATGGCATACATATTAGTTATGTATATGTGTTGCAAATAGCTATGTTTGTAAAAGAAAAGATAATCTGTCACGGGAATATTTTCTATGTACAGCAGCAACTGCTAATTTTGATGTTTTTGTTGAAAAGATGTCTATGACCTGTATGAGTATATGGTAAACACTTGATTAAAAGAAATTTAAAATGATCATTTTACAAATAAGAAATCTCAATACTTTAAAAATGACATTTCTTCCCAAGTAAGTGTAAAAATTACAACCTAATTCTGATAAAGTGGTGAGAGATAAGGCTCCTGTTTCATTCTTCTGCATGCGGCTGTTGAATTTTCCTAGCACAATTTATTGAATAGGGCATCATTTCCTCAGTGTATATTATTGTCTGCTTTGTCAAAGATCAGTTGGCTGAAGGTAGGTGGTTTTATTTATGGGTCCTCTATTTTGTTCCATTGATCTATATCTCCATTTTTATAACAATATCATGCTGTTTTGGTTACTATAGCCTTGTAGTATAGCTTGAAGTCTGATAATGTGATACTTCCAGATTTGCTCTTTTTGTTTAAGATTGCTTTGGCTATTCGGACTCTTTTCTGGTTCCAAACAAAGCATAGAACTGTTTTCTCTAGTTCTCTGAAGTATGATGTTGGTATTTTGATGTGGATTGCGTTGAATCTGTAAATCACTGTTGGTAGTATGGACATGTTAACAATGTTGATTCTGCTAATTGATCAGCAGGAGATATTTTTCCATTTGTTTGTGTCCTCTGTGATTTCTTTCCTCAGTGTTTTGTAGTTCTCCTTGTAGAAATCTTTCACCTCCTTGGTGAAGTATAGTCCTAGGTATTTTAGTTTCTTTGTAGCTATTGTGAATGGTATTGAATTTTTTATTTGAATCTCAGCTTGACTGTTATTGGTATATAGAAATGCTACTGATTTATGTACATTGATTTTGTGTCCTGTGACTTCGCTGAATTCATTTATCACCTCCAGGAGTCTTTTGGATTCTTTGGGGTTTTCTAGGTGTAATGTCATATTGTCAGGAAAGACCGATAGTTTGGCCACCTCTTTCACAATTTGGGTACTCTTTATTTCTTTTTCTTGCCTGATTACTCTGGCTAGGACTTCCACCACTATGTTAAATAGTGGTGATGACAGCGCACACCTTTGCCTTGTTCTAGTTCCACATGACTTGATATTATATTTAGAAAATCTTTAAAAAATCCAACAAAACACTTTTACAACTGAGAAATGAATTCAGCAAGTTTGTAGGATACAAAATCAACATCTTAAAAAAGGAACAGTAGCACTTATATATGTCAACAGTGAACAATCTTAAAAAGAAATCAAGAAAGAAATTCTATTTATAATAGCTACAAAAATATGAAATATATAGGGATAAATTTAACCAAAGAAGTGAAAGATCTCAACAAAAAATATAAAACACTGATGAAAGAAATTGATGAGGACATAAAAAAATGGAAAAATGTCCTACGCTAATTGGAAAAAATTAATATTCTTAAAATGTCAGTACTACCTAAAGCAATTTACAGATTCAATGCAATCTCTATGAAAATACCTATGATATTCTTCACAGAAATTTTTAAAAAATCCTAAATTCTACATAGAACCACAAAAGACATAGAATAACTTTACCAATCATCCGCAAAAAGAACAAAGATGTAGGCATCAAACTACCTGACTTCAAAATATACTACAAAGCTAGTGTAATCAAAAGAACAAGGTATTGTAACGAAAACAGGCATATAAACCAACCTTACAGAATGGAGAACCCAGATATAAATCCCCATATTTATAGGCAATTCATGTTTCAGAATGGCACCAAGAACATTAAGGTAATAATAATCTCTTCAATAAACGGTAAAAGGAAAACTGGGTAACTATGTGCAGAAGAATGAAACTAGATGTCTGTCTCTCACCATACACAAAAATAAAATCAGAATGGCTTAAAGACTTAAATCTAAAACCTGAAACTGTGAAACTACTAGGAAAAAGCACAGGGGGACTGCTTCATTAAACTGCACTAGGCAAGGAAATTTTGAATAATACCTCAAAAGCATCGACAACAAAACAAAAATAGACAAATGGGGTTACATGAAACTAAGAAGCTACTACACAGTAAGGGAAGCAATTAATAGAGTGAAGAGACAACCCACAGAATGAGAGAAAGTATTTGTACAGTATGCATCTCACAAGTGTTTATAGCCAGGATACACAAAAACTCAAACAACTCAATAGCAAAAGATTCAAATAATCCAATTAAAAAATTGGCAAGGATCTGAATAGATATTTCTCAAAAGAAGATATGCAAATGACCAACAGGCATATGAGAAAATGTTCATCATTACAAATTAGGAAAATGCAAATCAAAACCACAATGCGATATCATCTCACCCCAGTTAAAAGGGCTTTCATCAAAAAGACAGGAAATAATGGTTGCTAGCAAAGATGTGGTGAAAGGGGAATGCTTGTACACTGTTGGTGGGAATGTAAATTAGTGCAGCCACTATGGAAAAGAGTATAGAGAGGCCTAAAGACTTAAAATAGAACTACTTTGTGATCCAGTAATTCCACTATTGCATATATATCCAAAAGAAAGGAAATCAGTACATTGAAGGAATATCTGAACTCTCATGTTTATTGTAGCACTCTTCACAATAGCAAATATAAAAAATCAACCTAAGTGTCCATCAATAGATGAATGAATAAGTGAAATATGGCATATATACACAAAGGAGTATTATTCCACCAAAAAAGGAATAAAATCCTGTCATTTGCAGCAACATGGATAGAACTAGAGATCATTATGTTAAGTGAAATAAGCCAGTCACAGAAAGATAAATATTGCATGTTCTCATTCATATGTGGAGCTAACAAAGTGTATTTGGTGAATATAGAGAATAGGTTGGTGGTTACCAGAGGTGAAGAAGGGTAGGGGAAATGAGGGATGAAGAGAGCTCGATTAATGGGTACAAAACTATAGTTAGATAAAAGGAATAAAATCTACTATTTAATACTATAGTAGAGTGACTATAGTTAGTAATAATCTATTGTATATTTCAAAATAGCTAGAAGAGAAGAATTTGAATGGTTCCAACATAAAGAAAAGATAAATACTTGAGGTTAAAAATATCCCTATTACCCTGATTTGGTCATTACACATTACACAAATGTATCAAAAGATTAAGTGTACCCACGAAGTATGCACAAGTATTATGTATCAATAAAAAGAAAGAAATAAGTGGTCTTCAAAATACCTACAGCCAGCATCATGAAATAATCTTAGCATTTCCTTTAAAATCAAGGAAAAAAATAAGAATGGTTGTTTCCATCATGTTTATTCAACATGTTACTAGAAGTTGCAATCTGCAGCTTAGAATAATATCATTAAATGATATAAGTATAAAAATTTGAAAAAAGGAAACTAAACTCTTACTGGGAAAAGATAATATAACTGTCTACCAAGAGCACCAAAAATTTATGAAAAATTATTATAATAATAAAGTCTAGCATAATTGACAGGTCTCAAATTCATTTGTTTACACTTGTCACAAATCTTTAAAACTGTGATTATTGGACTATAATTTACAATAGTAAGGAAATGTTTAGAAAATATTTTTAAACTAATAAAACAGAAGATTTGTAAAACTAGAAAATAAACAAAACTTTATTAAAAAAGTTGAATAATAGCTAAATATGAAAAGTTACATTATGGTCATACATAGTTATTAGAATAATAAAGGTATGTTTTCTGCAGATTTGTTGAACTTTAAACTGAAATCTGAAAGGAAATTATGTGAGAGTTTTGATGCATTATATCAACACTTATCAATCAGATATTTAAATATTAACTATATAAATTAAGATATGATATCACTGAATCAAAGACAAATACAGAATTGTGTGTCTTCAGATGTAGTCTGTCTCCAAATGGAGAACTAGACATTGTTCACAAAAGACAATTCTTTTTTTTTTTTTTTTTTTTAGACAGAGTCTCACTGTGTTGCCTGGGCTAGAGTGCCATGGCGTCAGCCTAGCTCACAGCAACCTCAAACTCCTGGGCTCAAGCAATCCTTTTGCCTCAGCCTCCCTAGCAGCTGGGACTACAGGCATGTGTCACCATGCCCGGCTAATTTTTTCTATATATTTTCAGTTGTCCAATTAATTTCTTTCTATTTTTAGTAGAGACAGGGTCTTGCTCTTGCTCAGGCTGGTTTCATACTCCTGAGCTCAAACAATCCTCCCGCTTTGTCCTCCCAGAGTGCTAGGATTATAGGCGTGAGTCACCACGCCAGGCCCACAAAAGACAATTCTAAGTGGCCTGAGGCTTAAATGTGAAAGACAAAATTTAAAAACTTATAGAGTAATGTATTGGAAATATATAAGTAACTGTGAGACAGAGAGAGATTTTTAAAATAAAACATAAACATAAACAAAACAATCCATAAAATAATTGATGAATTTGATGCCTGTGAGTATAATTACTTCTGTATTTTGAAAGTCTTCTTAAGAGATTTTCCAAAGCAGGCAAAATTACTTCTCTCTCCCTCTCTCTTTATCTGTCCAGATCTATATATTAATAATATATATTACATATATTATGTATATATAATATGAATATTTGTATATATAAATATATATATACATACACATACACACATTGTGCATAATGAAGGGCAAAAGATCTGTATCCAAAATATAAGAGCACTCTAATAAAATAATTAATAATAAAATTTGCATAGTAGGCAGAAATAATAAAATATGCATCAAAATTAAGGGACATTTAAATTTAATACATTAAAATATACATTCACGAAAATTTAAATGTCTCATAATATGAAGTGTTAATAAGGAAGCAAGGAAAAAAATCTTAGACATTGCTGTGTGGAGTCTTAAGTTTTTACAGCACTTTAAAAAAGTTGTTTGGCATTTTCCGATGAAGTTGACAAGCCAGCAATACCTACAACGTCTCTTCTAAACAATAGTTGTTCAATAGTGGAGTTAAGTGAAATCAAGGGGCAAGTCAATAAGGGAAAGTGTAATCTTTTTACAGCACTCTGTTGCTGGGGTTAAAATTATGACAGCAACATGATTTCAAGTGTATATAAAATTCCCAAGTTCCAGTTATTTATCAGTAACAATACTAGCTGGAAACATAGCTTTAAATGTCAGTTATACGCTGTAAGTCATGGACTGAGGAGGAATCACATGGAAAATTGATCCCTATTTTTTCAGGTAAATAGAGAAGAATGACCTTCGAAAAGCAGGAAATTAGGCAATTGAGTTGCACACATGTTTTTTGGAAATTTATTCCCCCAAACTCTCACAAGACCATTTCTACCTCTAACCTATCCCTTAGATTTTCTTTGTCATATTTGGTAGTATTTTCCTTGAGTATAAGAATGTAGTTATTTTAATGTCTAATAATGTATTATATTCTAAAAATTGCATTGTTAGCTCCCCATTCTTGCTTGAGAGTTATAATTAGCTTCAATTTTCTTGAACAGAGTGAATGCAAAGTATATTGGATTTTAATTTAAAATGCTGTTTCATAGTTGATTTAAGTACTAAAACGTAATACACAAATTGCACTTTTAACCAAATGACTCTGAAGTATTTTTTGAAGTGTATAATTAAAATATTCAAATGTGTACTGATAAGCCACTTGCAGAAGCTCTGGAGTACTCCTAAAGGTGACTTGGAAAAACCCCAAAACCAAACTTCCTCTGTTCCTGCCTTCCACAACACCTGGTAGACACTTTGAATAATTTGTTTTTTAAGTACTTCAGAATAAGACACTTTTCACTAGTTATTAACACAACTCAGCAGAGTTAGTGTAGTTTGCATTTTATAGTCATTTAGAAGTAGGACATATTTTCAAATGACTACACCTCATTACCTTTAATAAGAGCAGCCTCGTGCTATTTTGATGGGAGCTATTCACAACCTTCATTGGCAAGTGTGATTTAATAAATGTGTTTATCTTATGCATATAATCATTGCCATCTCATCATAATAAAACCTTTTAAGCTCTTGACTTTTCTTCAGAACAGCTTACTCTTAAAAAATAAATAACTTTGATAATTTCTGACGTTTATTTCTGCATTTTCTTAAAGAGCTCGGGTTTCCTGCAAGACACTGTTTTGTCATTTAAGCTACTTAGCCAGAGCTGAAAAAGACAAATAGGCATTACATTTAATCAGATGATGAAAGTAAAGTCGACATTGGTCCTCCTGTATCCAGAATCTCCTTGTTTGCTGTGTTATATTTCGTGGTTGGATCAGTAATTTCCTGCACAATGTATATTACTTGCAATGATTTTTCACTCTGGTTTGTATGTTAGTCTGTGGGTTAAAATCTCTCGTATAGATCTTAAAAATTATTCCTCTTTTCCCTGATACCAACATAATTTGACAAACCCAAATTTTCATTTATTATTGTGACAGACATTAATCTTTTTATTGTCAAATGTGATGTAAACATTTTTCCCTTCTAGAACAATTTAGAGCACATTAGGTATATTGTGGGACTTTACCCCACAAACAGGGTATGCATACCAGCCCTAAATGAGACTCTCTATGTCCCACTAATTATACTACAAAAATCCAGAACCGGACTAAAATTCACAGCACAACTCCTTTCTCCTACCTAATATAAACCTTTGTTTTAAAATGAAGTTTAGACTAAATATGGTAATATTTATAAGACAAATTAATTATATGATTGATATAAAAAACTTGGAGCTCAGTTATAGCCTCCCAGTACAACTTCACCAAAACACAAAACCAGCAGGTTTAAGTATCCATGCATTATCATCCACGGGTCTATATTGCTTGCCTCAAGGTTCATAAATTTGTAAATAACACTCAAGTATTATGATTTTCAAATTGTAGTCAGTGATCAGCTTGAATCAGAATCTCCTGAGATCTTTGTTAAAAATGCAAACTACCTGGATGCTCTCTGGCCTACAAAATTGATTATCTGGAAGGAACACTCATTTAACCAGCTAGCTTGGTGATTCCCACATTGCAGAGATGCCTGAGAAGGACTTTTCTGCTCTGTGGATTCTGCTCTCTGATTGTGGTTCTCATTCTCATTGTTGTCTCCTTCTCCTTCCATTCTAGAAAACATCTGAAGGGGATGTGAGTGAATGAGGGCCAGGGAAAAGCTTGAATCCTGAATGAAAAAGACCATAAATGAAAGCAAAAAGGGAAAGTGTCACAGTGACCATGACATCGTAGTGACAGTGTTTTGTTCATGCACTCCATCTGCCTGAAATACCAAAGGACAAGACAGCAATGCTCAGATAAGACTATATTTTGGATCAGCAGAGTCTTCATCATATGAAAGCCCCCAGATCAAAGCAAGAGCTATGTATATCAACCTTCCATCCAGCTGCAGATCTGAGGTGATGATCTGAACATCCTTAAAGTGAACAGAAAGTAAGGTAAAATTCCATGAGAAAAACATAATGTGAAGACATTCTCCATTTCTGCCATATTTAAAGATATATTAGAAACATGAACATTAAAAAAGCAAGTAAATAATCACATAGGACAAGCCTGAAAAGTAAAATACTGCAGAGCAAAGAAAGGAGCACCATGCTGAAAACTGATGAGATGGTCAGAGTTCTGAAAATTGCTTCTATAGAAGCTGAACCATTCGACATTCCTCTCCCAGACGCAGGAATCCTTGCATGCTAGAAAAGGAACTGACAGGCTGAGCACATGTGTGCAACGCCTCTTTTCTTCTGTGAGTCTTATGGAAATGTAGCCCTAATGTGAGTGCTGGGATTTAGGAAGGGAGACAACAAAACAGTAAAATTGACTTGAAAATTTCAATAACTATTGGCACTCCTGGGGCAGATAGGACCTGAGGAAGGTCCATGGATGCTGCTCCTAGCCCAGGAAGTCACATCTTTACTGGGTTCCTCATGGTGAGAGTAGGCATAACAAACAGAACAAGCTTAGAGAGCCTTCTAAATTAGAAAACTAGAAAAAAATACTACAGCTCAGGGAAGAATCCTCTGTGAAGAAAAATCACTAGAAATATTTCTCAAATAATGCTGCATACAGGAAAAAAAAAGAACATTTTTGGAAAATGCATGATATCTGTTGTTTGAGAGTTTTCAAATCCCTTTATTTGTGAAACTAGAATAATAACTTACATGAAGAAAAATGCTCATATTAAAAAAATTTTGACAGGGAGATGAAGTAAAGAATCATAGCATTTTAAAACATATAAGTGAACATTTTTTCAAATGTAAAACAGAATTTCATAAGCAAAACCAATAAAAAAACAAAAAGAGTGGGCAGATGTGTCAGTATTATGAATTGAGAGAATGATCTGTTTATATTTATTTAACAGCCATTTTATTTTCTTATTGTCAGAGTTGCCTCTTTCTCTCCTTGGCCTGCCTTTGAACTGGGTGTCCTTTTCCCTTTTTTGATATCTAATTGCTCTTTTGGTATAACGTATTTCAAGTTTTTGGACATGCTATGCTATCCATGTTTTACTGATATTTATGTTTGCCTTTTTAAAAAATGTTATTTCTTTTTTTCTGAAACAGGGTCTCACTCTGTTGCTGGACTAGAGTGCAGTGGGTGTCATCATAGCTCACTGCAACCTCAAACTCCTGGGCTCAAGCTATACTCCTGCCTCAGCCTCCTGAGTAGCTGGGACTACAGGTGTGTGACACCACACCTCTATTATCTGTAGTTAAGGAGTCATCCTATGTTATTCACTCTGGTCTTGAACTCCTGGGTTCAAGTGATTCTCCTGCCTTGGTGTCCCAAAGTGCTGGGATTACAGGTGTGAGCCACCCACACCCAGCCTGCATTTGCCTTTTAAATGTGTTCATTTTATTTAACAAATAAATGATAACATGTTTCTAACAGAAAATATTCCTCTTCCGTATCTGTTCTCCAGTGACCCTGATTCTCTGTAAAAAGCAACCACTATTTCCAAACTCCTAAGCATTTTAAAATGGACAAATACATTTACATTCTTTTTCCCCCTTCATCTCCCATTACCCCTTACACTTCCCTACACTGGTGCCATTTTTACTATATAAAATAACTTTATATAATAACTTTATATAGTAAAAATCTATGTGTGACCAAGTATAAATGTGAATATATCTATATCTATCAATGTCATGTCAATGTCTATGTGTTTGGTTATCATTATACAATTTACAGCATCTGTCTGCATATATATTGCTATTTAACATGCATTTATATATGTCAGGTATTGTTTCATATCAAAAAAGTACATTTTAAGAATACCATAATATTTTTTAAATGAATACATCAGAATTCATTTAACCCACCTCCTACTGAGAAACATTGAGGTCATTTCTGATTTTTTGATATTACAATGTTGTGATAATATCTGTGAAAATGAGCCATTTTGCATATTAATGAATGCATCCATAGGATACAGTTAGAGTGCATCTGACATATCAGATCCTAGACTTGCTGAGTTAAAGAGCATTGTTGGGAATTATTTGCCAAATGTTTATCATAAAGGTTTTGCTATTTGATAAACCCAATAATAATAAGAGCATTTATGCCTTCACATTTTTGCATTCAGTACATTAAGAAACTTGTTGATTTCTGCTAATCTGTGGAATTAATACTATTTCATTGTATTTTACTCTCATTTTTTTATGAGTAAAGGCTTTATTATT
>RJWJ010024315.1:0-24940 GCA_004363605.1 Indri indri | reverse complement strand
TATGAAGATAGGGTTATTTAAATGGGAAAGATACTTTATTTTAAAACAGTTATTGTCCCTTTTAAGGAATTGCACTTGTTTCATTTGTTCAATTCAACAAGAATTTATTTTATCTCTAGCAGGAAATATGCTAGTAAGTAAATACATAGAGGAGGAAGACACACAACATATTGTATGTCTTAATAGAATTTACAGTCCAAGGGATTGCTTAAATGATTTAGTCTATGAATGTTCTATGTTCACTAGATAATTATGTAGGTATATGTTGGAATTTATTACGTGTAAAACACCACATTGAATAGAAGGTGCCAAAAATTAATAATAAACAAATAAAATTACACTTTAGGTAAGTACATTTCTTTCTTTGAGGACAATAATTGGCCCTTTTTTCAGATTATTCAAATAATCCTGTTATGTTTTCTAACCTATAAATTAATTGCCTTTTTTCTATTGCTGCAAAAATTCAGTAAAAATGATCCTTTTTCACTACATCGATGCCTTTGTCATTTCTGAATTAATTCATATTTTTATCTTAAATATAATGAAATATAAAAGGCTGGTGGCATACTGAAATTTTTAGAGCTGTTAGAATGCTTATTTACCAGCATGTTAAATTTCTTCTACATTCTACTTGATTAAAAATGATGACTATAATCTTGAATAAGCAAAGTAAATAAGCAAAGAAGACTTGTTACCTGTAAGTGACACAGGACAATGTCAAGGTCACACTCATGATGTGGACAGGAGTCAATATGATCTGATGGTCTCCCAATGAAATGCATGTGAAGTACATACTAATTAGCTTATAAATCAGACTGATACTCAGTTTATTTGGGCCAGAAAGACTACCTACTGTCAAGCAATCAAGCTCTACCCCTTTAATTGCAATTTATTCCAACAACCACAATTTATTGATCCTAGCATACACTTAAGCCACAGCAGTATCATTATTTGACTTTATTTTAACAGCTTCAAAAGGTTAGAAAGTTAGAAACCACTGTGAAAGAGACCATTAAAAAGTTGAATTGTTAATATTGCTTCACACTCTATGCTGAGCAATGTTAACTATATATGGAATTATATGAAAGGAGAGGGAAAAAAGAATTAATATTAGGCATTCAATATGAGCTAGTGCTTTCTTATACCAAATATTATTTAATAATTACAAAACAAACAAAAGCAAAGAGGATCAATATTGATTGTTTGCATTCTATAGATAAGCAGTAGCTCAGAGGGGTTATATAAATTTCTCAGAACTATAGTGTTAAAATGTTAAAACTGTAAGACTTCAAAGCATATGTTTAATTTCTTACACGATTCTTTGCAGAAGTTTTGCACACTGACCATTTTGCAACATTGCCGCCATCTTGAAACACACTTAGTGATATTGAAAGCATGAAGACATAGTTCATTCACATGAGTTTTGTACCCAATATGATCTTTAAAACAAAAAAACATTAATATCTAATCACTCTCATTTGTTCAATATATTATCTTTTATAAGCTAAGATTATTTTTTTTGTTTATTCAAGCATTAGAGTTGTAGAATTTCACTTTGGATTTATCAGCTAATCAGACAATGTACTCAACACGCCTGGTAAGATAATTCTGGTAGCTTCAAAGAATGTTTTTCTTTAGAAAATATTTAGTGAATATAGAGAGTGGCTTAGAGTTTGGCATTTCTTACACATACTTTCTGAGTAGGCCTGAGTAACTGATTAACTATCACAGTTCTTCAAGAATCTTCTTTTAACCTTTGACTAGATTTCAGCCAAATTTAGTCTAGCTTGAGGGAAGACACCAAAAGGTGGAAGCCCTAGGCTTCCTCTTTGTACCAATAAGAGCAGCTCTGCTGTTAATGTTTTCATTTTTTGCACTTGCGTAAAATTTTATTCATAGAATAAATAAATATTTTTAAAAATTAATTTAAATCATGGAACTAGTCCAATGTCCTCATCTTTGCAGGTGAAGAAATGAAGAATCAAAGAAGTAAAGGACCTGTCTCAAAGTCACAGTACTAGTAAGTAATATCTGCAGATCTAGAAAAAGATCATCAGACCGATCTGGGTTCTATCCATTGAACAATGGTTTCTCATTTCAGACATAAATTGGAAACATAAAACTCTGTTTCCATCCCTATTTAGACCACATACGGTCGGTGGTACTAAATTTTGTGCCACCTAGGTTTAAGCTTGCTATACACTTTAAAGAATTCTCACAAAGTGAGTTATAAGATATCCTTTTGAAGAAGAGAAAACGTAGCTTATGAGATGGTATAGCAAAAGAAAAAGTTGGCATCCATTTGAACACTTTTGATGTCCTAGGTTCTTAATGTGAATCATCTCATTCAATCCTCACAAAAATATTGTAAGTGAAATGGTTTTATCCCTATTTTAGAAATAGGCTAAGGTTTTAAGATGGTTGATAGTTTATCTAAGTTTTCAGAACTATTTAATGTCAGAGTTAGGTTTCAGCTCTTAATCTTGCTGACTTGAAGATACCCACCTTTGGTATCATACATTTCCGTATTTAAACTTACAAATAAAAAAGCGGGGATCAATACAAGTAGTATATAATCCCACTCTGGTGTGATATAACCAGTTGTGTGATATAGTGCATAGTTCAAGGTGCTAAGAAAAATCTAAGTAGTGAAAGATCAATTTGAGTTTGACACTGTATATTCAGTAATGATTGATATGCCCTTACTATCGACTCTCAATTAGCAATTCTTTGAAAGCTTGTTACTACGAAGACATTAGATATAATGATATCTGTAAAGGAGGGAAAACGATATTGACAACATATACATAACCATATCACACGCAGAGATTGACAACTTGTCAAGATAAAATAGAATGAGCATTTAAAAGAGACAGGCTTTACTTTAGCTTTTGGAATATAAAAAAGTTGTTGAAAAAAGTATTGACATTTCGAGCTGGATGAGATATATATATATATGTGTGTGTGTATACATGTGTGTGTGTATATATTTAGATAAATCATTTTCTTTTCATAACAAAGTATGAAAAGGAGCATAGACGTAGAAATGAGTAGGGATATTTTGTCAGTAGGGAATGTTCTAAATTATAGAATATGATTATGAAGGGTAAAGTATTATTTTAAAAGGTTGGATTGAGATTCATCAATGGAATTCTTTGAAGCTTGATTTAAAAAATTATATTTTACTTGATAAGCAATAAAGAGTGATTATAGGTGTTAATGTTTTGTTATTATTGTCTGTTGTTCTAATCCATACAGTGCGATAATCAGAGCTGTGGCATGGAAACAATGTGCTAGCAATGTGATGGATGGACTAAATGAGAGGAAATCAGAAGTGAAGAAGCTAAGTGTAGTGCAGGATAAAAAAATGAGACCAAGGATCCCTGTTAAATATAATGGGACTTCTCTCCTCTCTAGTAATTATAATCATTCAGGTTTAAATAATAACTTTGAAGAGGATCCAATATCCACTTACATCCCAATTGTACTTTTCTTTATGAATGTTTGTTGAATGAATAAGTAAATTCCCTTTCTATCTTACCCATCCACCTTGAAAATCCCTGTCACATAAGGGAGAGAATAGACATCATGATAGCTTGTTATTATCCTGGAGTCTTATTTCTTCCAAGATGAGAAGTCTTTCTTAGTGAAAACTTTTTTCTAGCACTTTGAAGATCTCGTTTTATCTAACATTTGCACTGTAGATGAAGGAAAGGAAAAGTAAGGGGTGCTTACTTTTCTACTGAAGAGCAAAACAAAAGCTGTGTTATCCTAAAGAATAACAAAGGAACAATTACAATGAAAAAGACTACGTAAATTAAGAATTGTGTAGCTTCTAAAAGGTCAACTGCTCGGTTTAGTTGTAACACCCAGAGAGAAAGGAGAGGGCCCTGAAAGTTTTCTGCCCTAATGTTAGATGACCAATACTGAGCAACTTCTGCCCCTAACGAAGATCCTTCCTAAATCCTCACCACCTCCTCGTTTTCCAACCCTTCTTCCAGGATTTATATTCATCCCTTAACAAAGCTGAACGATATCAGCTCAATATTCTGCTGCCTCCTACCTATGTCTGGCAAATAATGGCAACTACACCGTGAGCAAGTGAGCAATTTACTTTGTTCTTGCTCGGTTGAATGCATAACCCTGAATCTTTATTCAGTGTTTTTTTTTTTTTTTTGGTATATATTATATTTATGACCCAGGCCCCCTTTAGGAATGTACTTCATTTAATTTATATTCATTTGCACTATAAGCTATATATCTGCTAAACTCATCCATTCTGTGTTGAATCTCTGCTCTCCTTCTTAGAGAAAAATGTATATATTTCTTTTTGTGCTCCAAGCATGGGCTATGCCTCTTAAAAGAATACCTTTGCCATTAGAGTTCTTTTTGCTAAACCAATACATATTAACGATTCTGAGCTTCTAAGAAAGCAGCACTTTGATGTAGGGGCTATTCAAGTAAATTCTATATATAAGATTTGACATTTCATTTGGCAAGGTATTCATAATGAAAAGATGAGTTACAGTTTGGGGTGGGAAAGGAAGATAACACTACACCTTTATCTATAGATATAATAGAAGTCAAAATAGGCCAACCTTGTGAGGGTTTGGCGAGAGCACTGAATACCCATAGTATGTGACTGGCACACAAAAAGTTATTTGTTGAAATGTGTTATAGGCTTGTAATTCATAGGTCTTTTGTCTGCTTCTCTGTGTGAAAATACAATCAGATAAAGGTTACATTGGAATGGATAAAAATCCAGCATTAAATTTCAGGCAACTGTCTCAAGAATAAGTCCTCTATTTGCTCGAACGTCATTCATTAGCCAAAAAGGCGAGCTCTGTAGCTGTTACTCTGCATGATTCTTGGTAGCCAATTGTGCTGAGAACTGGTGATGAATATGATGTTCTTTGCATTGCTTCCTGTCATAACTTTGATGCTGCTAGCAAGACCCAGTGGTATTCTATTTATAGTTTCTTTTTATGTATTCCCAATTGGTCTTTTGACTCAGAATGAGGCTCAAATGATAAAAATGAACTTATCTCATAATTTTTTAACATATGACATGGAGAAATGAGTGAAAATATTTGCTTTTTTTCCCTAACAAGATAAATTAATACATTTTCTAGTACTATGAAGGTTTTTTTATTGATACATAACATTTGTGCATACATGCAGTATTTTGTTACAGGCATGAACTGTGTAATGATCAAGTCTGGGTATTTGGGGTATCCATCACCTCCACTGTTTGTCATTTCTATGTGTTTGGGAATATTTCAAATCCTCTCTCCTAGCTATTTTGAAATATACAACACATTGTTCTTGACTATAGATAGTGACTATAGTCACCTTTCTCTGCTATTGAACATAATAACTTATTTCTTCCATCTAACTGTATGTTTATGCCCATTAACTGACCTCTCTTTTTCCTCTCCCCCACCACCCACCAACACATCCTTCCCAGCCTCTAGTGTCTATCATTTTACTCTCAACCTCCATGAGACCAACTTTTTTAGCTTTCCATATAAGGGGAACATGTGGTTTCTTTCTCTGCCTGGCTTATTTTACTTAAAACATAATGACCTCCAGTCCCATCCATGTTGGTACAAATGACATGCTTCCATTCTTTTATTTGGCCAAATAGTATTTTATTGTGTACATTTACCACATTTTCTTTTTCCATTTATCCACTGATAGACACTTAGGTTGATTCCATATCTTTGCTATTGTGAATAATCCTGCAATAAACATGGTGATGTAAATATCCCTTGGATATACTGAGGTCTTTTTCTTTGGATAAAATATAAAGTAGTGGGATTGCTGGATCATAGGATAATTCTATTTTTAGGTTTTTTTTTTTTAATCTCCATATTTTTTTCCATAGTGGCTATACTAATTTACATTTCCAACAAGTTATTTTTTGTCCTTTTGATAATAGCCATTCTATGTGAGGTGATATCTCAATATGGTTTTGATTTGCATAACCTTGATGCTTAGTGATGTTGAGCATTTTTTTATTAACTGTTGGCTGTTTGTCTTCTTTTGAGAAGTGTCTATTCATGTCCTTTGCCCACTCTTTAATGGTATTATTTGTTGTTTTGTTTTTTTTAACTGTTGAGTTGTTCATATATTCTGGATATTATTACAAATATTTTCTCCCATTTAACGGGTTGTCTCCTCACTCTGCTGATTCTTTCCTCTGCTGTGCAGATGCTTTATAATTTCATATAGTCCCATGTGTATATTTTTGGTTGCCTGTGCTTTTGAGGTCTTAGCCATAAAATCTTTGCTTATACCGATGTTCTCAAATGTTTCCCCTATGTTTTCTTGTAATAGTTTTATAATTTTGGGTCTTATATTTAAGTCTTTAATCCATCTTGAGTTGATTTTTGTATGTGGTAAGATAAGGATCCGGTTTCATTCTTTTGCATTTTGATGTCCAGTTTTCCCAGCACCATTTGTTGAAAAGAGCAGCCTTTCCCCAAAGTTTGTTCTTAGTGCCTTTGTCGAAAATCCATTGACTGTAAAAACATTAATTTATTTCTGCTTTCTCTATTCTATTCCATTGGTCTATCTATCTGTTTTTATACCAATATCATGCTGTTTGTGTTACTATAGCCTTGTAACATATTTTGAATTAAAGAGTATGATGCCTCTGGCTTTGTTCTTTATGCTCAGAATTGCTTTGGCTATTCAGATTCTTTTTTGGCTTCATATGAATTTTAGGATTGTTTTTCTATTTCTATGAAAAATTTCATTGGTAGCTTGATAGGGATTATACTGAATTTGTAGGTCACTTCGGGCAGTATGGTCATTTTAACTATGTTAATTCTTCAAATCCATGAGCATGATTTTTCTTTCCATTTGTTTGTGTTCTCTTCAATTTCCTTCATCAGGGTTTTGTAGTTTTCTTTGTAGATGTATTTCACCTCCTTGGTTAAATTTCTTCCTAGGCATTTTTTTGTAGTTATCATAAATGGGATTACCTTGATTGCTTTCCTAACTAGTACATTAATGATGTATAGAAAAGCTACTGATTTTTGTATGTTGATTTTTAATCCTGCAATGTTACTAAATTCATTTATCAGAACTAAGAGATTTTTGGGGGAGTCTTTAGATTTTTCTGGATATAATATCATGTCATCAGCAAAGAGGGACAATTTGAGTTCCTAATTTCCAATTTAGATGTCTTTTATTTCTTTCTTTTGTCTAATTGCTCTGGCTTGGACTTCCAGTGCTATGTTGAATAGGAGTGTTGAAAGTGGGCATCCTTGTCTTATTCCAGTTCTTAGAGGAAAAGCTTTTACCTTTTCCCCATTCAGTATGGTGTTAGCTATGGGTTTTCATATATGGTGTTTATTATGTTGAGGTATGTTTCTTCTATGCCTTGTTTGCTCAGAGTTTTTGTCACAAAGGTATGTTGTATTTTACTGAATGCGTTTTCTGCAACTATTGAGATTATCATATGGTTTTGGTCCTTCATTCCATTGATGTGATATATTATGTTTATTGATTTGCATATATTGAACCTTCCTTGCATCCCTAGTATAAATTCCACTTGATTTTGGAAATATGATTGCTGAAACATATTTTAACATAAAAGATATCAACATAATATGTCATGTAATTTGGAATAGAGATCAAGAGCATGGATTCTGGAAATTCATAATACGGATAACAACATGGGTTCCACAGTTTTTTATGTATGTGACCTTGAAGAATTTTACAAATATTTTTGTGCCTCAATATCTGCTCCTGTATAAACATCTATGTCATAAAGTTGATCTAAGTTTTAATAAGTTAATGCATGTAACATTTCTGACACATAAGCACACACAAGCTTCTGTTTTAAGTATTGCTAAAATGTTTCCTGACTTAAACATTATTTTAATTACATCCAAAACATTTGGTTTCATGAGCTTCCCACATTGCAATGGAAAAATTAATCATGAATGAAAATATGAAGTATTATTTTATATTTAAGTTTGCAAGAGCACAACTTCTGTATGTTAAAATGTTGTTAATTTCCTTAGGACATATTCATTTATCCTCTTCCTGATATTCTCCACATAAATTTCCTATTTAAATGCACAATAGGGAGACAAATATTATTCTTTGGAGCTATATTTGAATCAGCTTAGAATATGACATTAGGAAGACTAAAGCATGCTATGTTGAATAGTATATCTGTATCTGTATATGTATCTATATTTGTCTATATTCCAACCTTAACTTTTCCTAAAGTTTAGATCAAAATTTTATTGGAATTTATACTATAATGCATATATACATAATGTGACAATGAGAAAGAAAATTCTATCTTACAAATGATGTTTATTAAAGTGATTTAAAATAATTTTAATGCAATCGAGGTGTTTTTTTTTTTTTTTTTGCATTTAATAAACCAAAAATGGTCTGCTTAGTTTTAGGAATATAAAAGTAAAAAAGAAAGATCTTTTTAACAAGGAATTAAGTAATCTACCAAAGTTCTGTATGTGCCAATATTCGCTAATATTGCAGTTGCAAGCCAACTCACCCAGTCTAGTTTGTCGGATTGCTCCCTAACTCTGATCTTGAATGAATATCCTTCATTCAGAATTTCCTAGGGTTTTTATTTCTTCATTGCACATCTGGGCTCATTCTATCTCTATGTCTACAGAGGATGGCTTTCATCCCTTTCCCCACATTCCAAAGCTCCAGTTGTCCTTTACAGTCTAGTTCTCATTTTACTTTCCAGATTTTATCACTGGGGGCCATCACCCATCCTCCTGTATTACTATATTACCTTAGTGTTTTGTTTCAGTATAGCTTTTAATAATGTCCGCCTTACTGTTACTTGTCAACTTTTTGTCTCATCCAGTAATGAAAAGGAAACTCTAACTCTCTCTCTCTCTCTCTCTCTCTCTCTCTCTCTCTCTCTCTCTCTCTCTCTCTCTCTCTCTCTCTCTCATTTCTTCTTTTTATTTTTAAACCCCCAACCATCTAGAATAGACATAAAGATTGTCTGGACCTGATTTTCTTGGCTGTTGGAGCACCCATGCCTGCTGACCCCTGCTCTTTTCCTTGTTAAATTCTTACTTGTGACTGAATTCTGGTCAATGAAAAACAAAGTTATGTGTCCCATTTTCTGGCCCACAGAAACTGCAACACATAATCCTCATGCCCATCTCCTCCTGTAATGACTTTGGGAGCCACATAAAACCAGTATTCTCCCAAACCTCTTTTGATTTTTGTCCCCTTTATCCTTCTACTTACTAATCTCCTTCCATCCAAATTCTGGGATTCAGTCTTGCCTTTCACCTATTTTTGACTTAATATTAGTTAGAATTCTACAATATCTAGTTAACATTACAAATGCTCATCTTAATAACAGACACAAAACAATGAATGATTCCACACTAGCCTTATGCACTTGTTCATTTGTTCTTAACTGCTACATTTTCATGGAGTTTTTATATGAACTTTTAAGAAAGTTTGTCAGAAAGAGGATTTACAAAATGCTAAGCTCTGATAATTTTAAATGAGACCATGAAGGAGGAACTTTTCTGAGGCACATGAAGTGAGCCATTGGCTAGAGATGAAACATCAAAACAAAAGCTTTTGTGTCAGTAACTTAAAAGAATTTCCATGTCTTGACAGAAATGGGAGCAGTAATACTAGATGAATCTTGAAAAAAATAAGTTTGGAAACATTGTCTTCACAGGCAAAAAGTTTACCTTTTTTTTAAGATTTGTTTTTAGAGCAGTTTTAGGTTCACAGCAAAATTACGATGAAGTTACAAAGATTTCCCGTATATTCCCTGCACCCCACCTTCATAGGACCCTCCCCCCGTCTATTGTCAACATTCTCCACCAGAATGGTACATTTGTCACATTTTCTGAACCTACATTGACACATAATTATCACTCAAAGTCCATAGTTTATATTAGGGGTTCACTGTTGTTCATTCTTGGTGTTGTTCATTCTTTGGGTTTGTACAAAGGTATCATGGCATGCATCCACAACTTTACTCTTGTGCAGAGCATTTTCACTGCACTAAAAATCCCCTGTGCTCTCCCTACTCATCCCCCACAACCCCTGGCAAACATTGGTCTTTTTACTGTCTCCATAGTTTTACCTTTTCCAGAATGTCATATAGTTAGAATGAGACAGTATTTAGCCTTTTCAGATGATTGGCTTCTATCACTTAGTAATTTGAATTTAATATCCCTACATGTCTTTTCATGGTTTGATAGCTTATTTCATTTTAGCATTGAGTAATATTCCATGGTCTAGATAAAGTGCAGAGTATTTATCCACTGACAAAAGAAATCTTTGTTGCTTCCAAGTTTTGGCAATTATGAATAAAATTGCCATAAACATCCATGCGCAGTTTCCTGTGTAGACATAAGTCTTCGACTCCTTTGAGTAAATACCAAGGAGTGCAATTGCTGGATTGTATGTCAAGTGTATGTTTAGTTTTGTGAGAAAGTGACAAACCTCTTACAATGTGGATTTACCATTTTCACTCCCACCAGCAATGAATGAAAGTTTCTGTTGCTCGTACAGACTATCTTTACTCAATTGTTTTGCCTTTTCTCCATTGTGAAAGAAAGTTGACTGTGTTTTTGTGGGTCTATTTCTGGGCTCTCTGGTTTGTTCCATTGATCTATTTGTCTGTGCTTTCTCCAGTGCCACAAAGTCTTGAGTACTGTGGCTTTATAATAATTCTCAAAGCCAGGCAGTGTCAGTCCTGAACTTTCTTCTTCTTCACTATGGGTTTGGCTACACTGGATCCTTTGCTTCTCCTTATAAACTTTACCATCAATTTGTTGACATCTGCAATATAATTGCCTGGAATATTGATTGGAACTGCATTGATTCAATAAATCAATTTGGAAAGAACTGATATCTTGACAATGTTGAGTCTTCTTATTCATGAACATGTAATATTTCCCCACTTATTTAGGTTTTTTTTTTAAATTTCTTTCATCAGTTTCATAGTTTTTATAATATAAATCTTGTAATTTTTTTTAGATTTATACCTAATCATTCAATTTTAAGGGCATTAATGTAAATGATATAATGTTTTTAATTTCAAATTTCACTTGTTCTTTTCTAGTATATAGGGCAGTGATTAACTTTTGTCTATTAACCTTGTCTCTTGAAACCTTACTATAATGACTTATTAGTTCTAGCAGGTTTTTGTTGATTCTTTTGGATTTTTTACATGGATGATCTTATAATCTGTGAGCAAATACGTTATATTCTTCCTCCCAAATCACTTTAAATCTATTTCCTTTTCTTATTTTATTGCATTTCCTAGGACATTCAGTATGATGTTGAAAAGGGATGATGAGATGGAACACTGTTATTTTATTCCTGGTTTTAGTAGGAAAGCTTAAATTTTCTCATCATTAAGTGTGATGATAATAGTATCCTTTTGTGGATATTCTTTAAAGTTGAGCAAGTTCCCCTCTAATCTTAGTTTCTTGAGAATGTTTATCATGAATGGATGTTGGATTTTATCAAATGTTTTTTCTTGCATCTATTGAAATGATTATGTGTTTTTATTCTTTAGTCTGTTGATACGATGGAACAGGGTTACCTTTTAAAATTTGATTTAACATGTAGTTATACTGACCTATCATCTTATAACCTCTTTTTAGAATCTTTTTTGTTAACTAGATTGAAGGACTATTTTCTGACCTTCCCCAATTTTTAGTTTACACTTACTTTGCATACACTACTTAGTTTTAGCCCTGGACATAAATATCACAATATTTTGCATGCTAATCATATGTTTTTTCATTATGTAAACTGACATGTTTGGACATCCAATATTTCATTGTGTATATTAAGAATAAAAATGAGGAAGAGTTGGGTCAACTTTAATGTGATTTTTGTAACATTTGACAGAATGAGGGAAATTTTCTTTGAAAACAACAAATGTAAATGTCCTTGCATTTAATACATTAGTTCAAATGTTGAGAAGGTGACGTGGTTCAATCAAGTGCACAGATCCAGAAGCTGATTCCTTAACAGTCCCAGAGACCTGGATAGAGTAAATCCAAACCGTGCAGGAGAAGATATCAGACTTTCATAACAGAGCTGCACTACTTGCTATGATTGATTTGGAATAGCAAGACACTTCACAGTAACCATGATGTAATATTATATAATGTAGAATTCCTGTGAAAGCTGAAGTTCCACTGACCTAAGGCCAAGCTGATTTGGAAGATAAATAACTTTTGTCACGTCTTTGCAAGGATTTAGTGCAATCTTTATACAAATCCTAGCGTATGCAATGGAAATAGCAGACCTTAATTAGGTGGGCTGATTTTAAAATCCCTCCCTAAGATTTTGCCTTTTTAAATGGAAGTAAATATTATCTTTCTTCCAGCCTCTCCATATCGCCACATCCCCCCAAAAATGAAATTAGAAAACAGCAGATTTCACTTGTCAGGGCAGCCAATTAAATGGCTGAGAGTGTCTTTTTCTGTGTCGTTTTCAGAAACAATTGTATCATTAAATCGCTGAAATTGAAGTGTCAGCAGGAAATAGAGAAAATAGCTGCCAAAGGGAGAAAAAAATATGAACGATACAGCTACTTTGATGTCTTCCTGCCCTCCTTTCCAGTGTCTAGTGCTGAACAAGCTATAAACAAAATGTGCGGGAGCAAAGTCTCCTGTGTTAAGCCTGGTGACTCCAACCTCCCTTTCTGGGAGGCTCGCTCCGCTCCCTGATTTCCTCTGCTCCCACTTAGCGCCTTAGGCAACTGCACTAATCAGTGTTTTAGAGCACAACTCCTACTTCTTGCTGCTGTTTCTCGCCAGTTACACTCGTGAATACCCTCCCTCATCTCTCTTTTTTCAATTTGTTCACTTATTCATTCAGGAAATACCTATTGAACTTCCACCTTGTGCCAGGCACAATTCCAAGCTTTTAAAATACATCTGTGAACAAAACAGATTAAAAAAAAAAAATTCCTTCCTTTGAGGAATTTACTTGGAGGTGGTAGAAATCGACATAAAATTGTATGCGCAATAAATCCGTCAATCATATAGTAGGTTAAAAGATGATCAGTAGAGCTGGGAAAGGGAAATCAAGAGTCAGGGGGTTGCACTTTTTAATAAGGTAGTTAGAGATTTGGGAGAAAGAGTTTTATGCATGGCATAGCAGTTGAGAGCACAGACTCTTTCACGGAAATATCGGGGTTCTTAGTCCAGCTCTGTCGCTTATTAGTTATGTGACCTTGAGAAACTTACTTTTTTCTCTAGGTTTCAGTTTTTGCTTCTCTGATGGGTAGTTATTGTTAGTACCTACTCAATTTTATTTTATGCATAGACCTTGGAACACGATGTGCAATATATGTTGCATAGTACATGTAGTATGTAGCACTATGTGAATGCTCTCAATATTATTTTCTGAAGAGTGTATGCTTCAATTTAGAGACATCGGAGTTTGAAAACTGAAAGATATTTCCTCTCTCCTCACTAATCTGAGCCTTAGTTGTATGATCATAAAAATGAAGATAATTGTTCCTGCTTAGAGCTGTTGTGAGGATAAGAAGGTTCATAGAGTATCTCCACAGGAGATCCTTGTTAAATGCCATGCCTCTTTGCTCTCCTCTTACAAACTCAGTTGAAATGTTTTGAAGTCTTCTCATATTATCTCAGCTGGTAAAAATCTGAAGTCTCCTGGCATCTCTCATGGTATTTATTATATACTAACTTGTGCAATATTGCAGTTCCTCCCTTCTAAGTAAGACATCATGAATAAATAGGAGCACACTGTCGATTTAATATTTAATAGCAACTTTTCAAGGGGAAAAAAGAAACACTCTCACATTAAATGCACCCATCAATTATATGATGTGCCTTGATTTTAAAACGATTTAAATGTGAAAAATATGTGCATTATCGAATCAAGGAAATGTGCTAGTTTCTGTTTATGTCTCTTTGCTGCTTTTATGTAATTAACTACTCAGAAACTGTATTTCTTTGTGTCCTTCTCCTTGCTTAACCCACAGCCCTACAAATTGAAAGAAGTCAATAAATATTTCCTAGGTGGTTGAATGAATGACTGTATAATTTCTTGAATAAAATAACTGATTTAAGTTTACACACAAATGTTGAATGGAAATGAAATATATTTTTTCATCTGGGGGCATTTTTTTCATTCCAAATTACATAAAAATAGTAAGGATATAGTGAAGCAAATTTTTTTGGATATCAGTATGCCTGACAGCATTTTAAAAATATTTATATCTGATTGATTAGGACTCTTTTTGGTTGCAAGTTACAAAAACTCAATTTGGACTAACGAGCAAATATGAGGAATTGTCTATAAGCACACAGGATTCTAGAGGTACAGTGTACTACTAAAGATCAGGAAAGCTGATGCAACTCTGACTACTCCACTTCCAGTACCAAATTCTTTATGAATCATCTCTTTGTTGTAACTGCTGGTCACTCCAATCTGACTAGCATACAGCAACCTGTGGATCTGGAATTCAGAGGGCATAGGGGAGATGGTTTGCCTGTGCTTCACAGTATCTTGGCTCTTAGATGGAAGATGTAGTTAGGAACTGGTCCTTCTGTAACCCTCACTGACAGCCTTCTTCAGGCAGGCAGGCTTCTGTTAATAGTCTACTCAAGACCCTTTTAGCTTTTTCATACTACCTGGGTTCAAAGTCATGGTCATGTGATTTTGCTGCTCCCAACCATGCTGTTTTTTATTGTAGCATCTCTCTTTCTATACCAGTATCTACATTGGTTAGTGTTTGGTAAGAGAAGCAGAATAACTATGATGATATGAAATAAGGGGTTTATTATAGGGATTAGATCTTAAGAATTCGGGGGCTATTGGGGTTGTTTATACAAGGCTATTTCCTCTGCATCTGGTATTGAGCCTGATGTTGCTAAGTTAGCTGGACTGTTAGGAAAGAAGGAAGATTGTGAAGTAGAGAACAAGGACAAAACTGGAACTCAAGAGGACAAACTGGGACTCATGAAGATAAATTAGAACTCATGTCTGTTTTTCACCACCACCAGTGTGGATGATACATATGACCTGCAGAAGAAGTTGACAAACATTTACCAAAGAGCCACACACATGCACTTGACTCAAACGTAGAGAAGTTTCAGAAAGAGAATCAGCAGAAGCTTAAGGGGTTGCAGGCCTTGGTGCTGGCTTCTGCCTAAAAAAGCGAGTCTGCTGACCAGGGATATGTGCAAGCAAGCTGCTCCAGAGCCTGACAGTCTACATCCACTCTTAGAGAGTAAAAATGACTATCACTTCTCTACTTACCAAATCATGTGCAAATTTCCCTTGTGGCCAAATGTAACTTGAAGCCATATTTCACTCATATAGGGAATGAAATTATGGAAAATGTGGTTTTAGTTGAGCTGAAGTTATGCAATATAAGACACTAAAAGGAGTATGCAGCAAGATTTAAAACATTGATTTTCATTGATTATCTAATTTTTTAAAATTATGGAAACCCAATCTGTACAAAAGAGCAATAAAGTGTGTTGGGGGGTTTGTTATAAATATACAAGATTTCTCTACCTAAGTGCTCATGAATTCATGAATGGGTAAAGAAAATATAGTGTGTATGTATATATATGCACACACACACACACACACACACACACCCACACCATGGAGTACTACTTAGCCATAAAAAGGAGTGAAATAATGTATGTTGCAGCAACTTGGGTGTAACTGGAAACCATTATCCTAAAGGAAGTATCTCATAAATGGAAAAACAAACACCACATGTACTATCTAATAATTGTGAGGTAAACGATAGGCACACAAGGGCACAAAAACTAGAGTCCAACTCTTATCCCTAATTCAATGATTTTTAAATTACAAATATATATATTAAGATACATATTCTATATTATTTAAATATAAAAAATGGAAAATAATGTCTAGTAGTAATTTAAGCACATTTTTACACAATATGATACACTATTTAATGTACATCAAAATGGTTATGAAATTTTGAATGATGGAAAAATGTATATCATATCACATTAAATGGAAAAAGTATACAAAATGTATATATAGTATAAACTCAATAATGTATAAAAATGTCAGTGTAGTAAATCAGTATAGTAGTTGTGTCCATGTGGTAGGATTATAGGTATAATTATTTTACCTTTTCTGTTTTTTCAAACTTTTATGTAAAAAGTATACATTTATTATTTAAAAATATAGATATTTATATATTAAATAGAATGGCTTAACCACAAGACGTTAAGCATGCAATGTACTCATAAAGTCATGTCTAATCAAAAGCCAAGAGAGACAGACCATCTGATTATCCTACCCATCTGAAATGATAGTAGATAAAGTAGTTATGGACATGCTTTATGATTTTCTATGCTATACAACAGCATGACAAATAACTAGTTGGAAACATAGTAACTTTTAAAAATTTTATTTCAAAATACTAAGACTACACTCAGTTAATCCTAATTCCTTGGAACCTGAACATTTTTAAAAATTCTTTTAAATCCCACTTCACTTTCTTGAAATAAGTCATGTATTGCATACATGGCAAAGAGGGCAATGACAACCAAAATAAAACATAACCAAGTCAAATAAAAAGCAACCTGCATGTTTTGAATTCATTAAGTGTCGAATGATATAAATTCTACAATAAGCATATGAATGTAAGATCATGAGCATTAAAATATTTTGTAATATTGGAAAGAGTGTATGGGAAAGATGAAACCAAAGATTATGGGCATCTCCCATATTCAACAGAAAAAAAGCTATTAATTACCGATGTATTTGGCTAATATTCTAAACATATTAGTTGGAAAATGGTTGTGAGTTTAATAAAACATAGCTTAGTTCTATCATCAAAAAGCAAGACTTTGAAGAGCTCATTGAGCGTACATTTTCCACAATGCAGCCTTATCTGTAGTTGCTATAAACGAACTCGGGCCATGTTAATGAAGTTGCAAAAGAAGTAGGCTGATCAGAGGATTTTCATCTTTTCATTTTGACTTATCAGTTAGTGTTGGAAGAGTATGGGATGCCATAAAACCGAAAGGAATTACCTTATGATTTTAAAGTTCTAATGAGTTGAACTTCTGTATTCAGGTTACCTTTTTCTCTACTATAATTAAGAAATTATTCTTTTACTACATAAGATTGAATTTATTTCCATCTGATGGCCTGAAATCGTGGAACATATGATCAAACATTTTTTCAGGTTATATCATTCTTAATCCTTACCTCCAGCAAGCGATTCAAAATCTCATAGGAAAACTCTCAACAATAGCTATCTTGACTTGATTCTAGGAGATAAAGTGGCTTTGTGTAAGATGACATTTTTCCCTTTTCTATGCACTTATCTAAGTTGCTAACAAGTTCCTATGGGTAGAGAAAAGTTTGTAAGCATGTACGCGTGATGTAGATTTTTAAAAATGGTTTCTTGTACTCTCCAATCTTGAAAAATTGTAAAATGTTGCTCTTACTTCCCCTCTTTCTTCTGTTTTCCAGTTCTACAGCCCTTTGTTCAAATGTGTTTTAAAGTACCATGTGCAATTCAATACATATCATCATGAAAAATAAGAAAATGAAAAACTGAGATTGTGTCTGAAGAGCTACTAATATAGTATTCTGGAAGAGCCCTAGGCTTTATATGAATTACTGATAAAAATGTATGGCTCTCAACATTCATTAGGATTTCCAATTTTTAATAACCTGTGTAGGTCCAATTGAATCAAGTTTTTCTTTTATTTAGTGTTGCTTTTAATGCTCATTTGCAGAGAGAGAAACTTACAACAGTATATATATATATATATATATATATATATATACACACACACACACATATACACACACACACACACACACATACATACATACATACATACACACACACACATAAGTCCTCTCCCTTTGTTTTCTATCCCAACCTGGAGGCAGGAGAATTTTTATAATCAAAACTCCAGAAATTGTTACTATAATGTAATACATTCTCTGCTGCAAAGACCCATGTGTTGTCCTTCCAAAGAGGTATAGAAGAGTGGGTCTGGGTCTCTGCAGGAGCCCTGAGACTAGCAGAGAGCTCTCACAGTGGACCCTCTCCACAAGCTTGGCATTAGTTTGAGCTCTAGAGATTCGTGTACTTACATAAATGACAGGAAAACAAGTGATCGCTTCCTTTGTACTTTCTTCCTCAAGAGGTTTGGAAAGGGAAAAATTATTTAAAAATAGCACCTTTTTCTAGATCTATAAAGAATGATGATGGTACTTTGACAGGGATTGCATCAAATTGGTACTAACTGTTCAACACTAAAGTGCTCACATGGCAGTAATATTCACTGGGTGTTGGCGGTTGGGGGTGGGTAAACTCACAACTAACGGATGTGGTGTGCATTGTATGGGGGTGAAGGGCATGCTTCTAGCCCTGGCTTGGGTGAGGCAAAGTCATTACTTGTAACCAAAATGTTTGTACCCCCATAATATCCTGAAATAAAAAAAAATAATAAAGTGTCCTAATTAAAAAAAAAAAAAGCACCTTTTTAAATCTCCTGAGGTTTTACCAATGGAATGCCTTTCTTTTCCTTAAAACTTGTCTAAGAAATGCATTAATATGTATTCACTTTACACAAGAACTCTAGATTTTATATTTGTCCCGCAAAGTGTCTTCAGACCCATTGTTGTGACATAGTATATTTCAAAGATTAGCACAAAATTGATAGTTAATTTCATTAAATCCATCTAGCACATGTAAATATAAGACGTGAAAATAATTCCAGTTACTACCAATTATTAGGAAATGATAAAAAAAATATTGTGTGAAAACATATACACTTTATGATCAATTTGTCTCAAAACCTATGTGAGCCCACCAAATGATAGATGATCTGGCTGGTTCAATCAGATAAATCAGCTGCCATGAGAGTAGTATTTTATTTAAGGGGAAAGGGTCACATTAGCTCTAAATAAAAAGAATTAGCCTTCCTTTTCATAGCCTACTGAACTGTGAATAGCAGTATTCTATAATATCATACATATACACACATATACATCTGAAATATATTTACAATTTGGATAGTATATACTTATGTGATTGTCTTCAGTGCCTACAAATTGTCTAGTATAGAATCAGTTAATTTATCATTCAACCAAATGAAATATTATCTATTAATCAGGTGCAGATGTTTCCTACCAAAGTGCTTATTGAGGTTTTTGATTCCCGTAGTTCTACTGTATTCCAAAGAAATTTTATATTCGAGGAAAGGACACTAGTTTGTCTTAATGATATTCCAGTCATGATCATACATGGAAAATTATCAAAGTACATTTTTAAAGTAAAAGAAAAAGGACTTAATGAATCAGTATAGCATATATGTTTCTATTTAGAAATATAACATACACAAATAAATATTCATATAAAAAGGATGAAAGAGGTATTTTTCCAATAACAGAATTTATAGATGATTTTCTTCTTCATACTTTTTCACATTTTCTAAAGTGTCAAAAATAATTGTGTACTACTGTCATAATTAATATATGAATAAAACCAAAGTATAAGGCAATTTGAGAGCAAAAAGTGGGTGGAAAATTAATTGTAAATCTCATTAAGGAATGGATGTAAGCAAAGCCTACCTGAGGTAAAATAGTTGCAATGATACAAAGTTCAATCTCTCTTTAACGATGAATATTTAAGTCAGTAATTGGAAATTTAAGTTCTACAAAGAATATTTACCTATATCATACCAGGATATTGATATTATGTTTGAAAAACTGATTTTTCTATATGACAGAGACTTGTCACAACATCATCCTACCTGTGATGGAATACTGCAAATTTTCTTATGAAATCTAACAACAACAAATATGCAACTTTTACAGTTTGGCTTCATTAGCATATTTTATAATATTCCACACATTTTCATTATTTTTATTTCGATCTCGACTATGAGGGTAGTTTAAACTTAGTTTAGTTAATAAATCAATTTATTGACATAAAGAACATCAACTTAATGCTTTTCAAATATAACACACTTAAATCTCAGTATATGATCAGATTTCTAAAATTTCCAAGTTACCATACAGGACCTCCTTTTTGTACATTAGCATTTTACCTGAGTTCTTTGGCAGCTTCTATTAGAGAACTCCAAAATTTCAGAGTCTAGTTGACAACTTTTCTAATTTGGACTAAGATTTTTCAAAAATTTCCAATCAAATATGATAGATTGCTTTTTTGTTGTTTCTTTTTTTAGCTTAGCAAAAGTAAACAAATGTACGTAGAGAGGAAAAATACACTTACCTTAGAATTAATTAGTGGATCAAAATCTAGGTTTGGACACTATTCTTTTTGAATATTTGTTCTAATATATTCGTCATGTGAAAACAAAATTATCTTAAAGCAGTTTGTCGCAAGAAAACTTATTATATATTGAGGTGTGAATTTCATATTGACTTTTACAGTTAAGCTAATGAAAACTATACTTACTGTTTCATGAGAAAGTTACTGTATGTCAATAGTCTATCCAAAATCAATTTTCAATCCAGTCCAAATTCTTCTTTTAGTCACTATTCTGAAAAATTAGACAACAACTAATTGTTGAATATGATACACACCTCATAGATAGAAAAAAAAATTAACTCAGCTTAGAGTTTGGTTGCTTTAAAAGGTCTGGCTATTGTTTGATATGTTCAAATAATTAAACATTTTTCAATGCCTCATGACTTCTTTTTGATTTTCTTATAATAAAGCTTTTAAAGTAGCAAAAAATTTCAACAAATTAAAAATAAATCAAGGTTCCTCATTTGTTAAAAGGAGAGGTTCTTTTTTACTTTTAAATAATAGGGCAAACCTAGTTTAATATTAGTAGTTTATGAAGATAATAAGGTTAAAGATTGCATATAACATTAAAAATAGTCTTAAGTAGTGTGTATTTGTTCAGAATTTATCTTCCCCAAAAACAAAAAAAGAAGAATGGCCAATATGGAGATTAAGTTCTGCCTTAATATAACATAAACCTTTCTTAAATTGTCTAATTTTTAACTACCGCCTTATATCGCAAAATGTGGCTAGCATGCCAACAGCACCAGGATCACCTAGGAGCTTGTTAGGAATTCAGAATCTCGGCCCCTACCCCAAACTTTCTGCATTATAATCTGCATTTTAACAAGACTTCTGAGACCATTAGATGTACATTAAAATTTGACAAGCACTGCTCTAGTGCGCTTTTATTCATTTTATACTAAATAGTAGCTTGGGGAAGAGGAAGCGAAGGAGGTGAAGTTTAGAGCCACCTGGGCCTGCGTATCAGCTTTAACACATACTGGTGAAATATCATGTTGTTTAACAATATCCACTGAAAATGTTTGTTATGGTCCTCACTTAAGTAAATTGCAGAACGGCATTTTGTATTAAGATATTGACTAAGGGTGTGTATTAGTAAAATTTAAAATCTGAATTTGCCTTGTTGAATTGGACATTTTACTGTTAAATTACTTCTAACATTTTGAGAAGACCTCCCAGAGATTTCTGGTAACAAATCTTACAGTCAGTGAGGCATTATTATTGGTATGGTATTTTAAAAGCTTGAAAAAGAGATTATGTTTTCAAAATCTAATAATGGTCATACGAAAAGACCTTGAGTGTTTCTTTGAAGGCAGGGGTGCCAAACAAGGATTCTCTTGATCAGATTCTGTCAGGATATGTGCTCAATTTGTTGAAATATTGGGATCTTAAAGGGATGCATGTAAAGCCATTGGAATGAGTGTCATCTGACTCCACAGTCTGATCAGTTCAACCAACTGACAGTAGAGTCACGGCTGTCTGAGGCAGGTACTCTGCATATCCTCTGTGATAGGGTTCATTTTAGTGATATTAACAGCCTTCTTATTGGCCAAGCAGAAAATATGCCTTGTCTTTGAATTTTTTCTTGCTATGAAGTCATGGTGACTTAATGATCATCGATTATTTTTGCATTAAAAATGAATGAAATTTTGTAAACCTGCCATTTTAAAAATCTTTGTTCAAGCTACCATTAAGGAGATATTATAAGGCTTTATTAAAATCTACATTCACATTATTCATTGAAAACTTTGTGTTTTTTTTTTCCCCCCAACTAAGAGAAGGGACTGTCAGAGTATGTAATAATTGGACATTCTTCCTATAAGGGCTTGTGTATTGATCAACTCCATTTGTGAATGCTATATTCCCTCTCTTCAGAGAAGAGCCAGTCAATTCCCGGTGCTCTCATACTCTGTAATTCCAGAAGAGTGAGAGAGGAGGCGTTATAACTTCCGAAAGGTTTGCTTTGTTTAAAGAAAGACATGAATCAATACAGCAACCCATTTTAAATGTTTCCAGGTTCTGCTAACTTAATTCAATGAAAGGCAATCATCTAATTTACTTTGAATTTCTCTTAAATATTCACTCAAGTGCATTCTCCGGACTTTTTTTTTTCTGTTTCTTTTTTAAGAAAACAAAACTCTATATATGAATATATATATAAATCATCTTTCACCAGACAGAATTTAAGGATCAAAATTAAATAGCTACCACTCATTAAATTTATTAACATTTACTATTACCAATATTAGATTGCCCATTATTCAATGGATTCTTTCCTCCCCCCTAGTTAATGCCACTCCATCTTTGCCCAACAATAGAAAGAGTTGGAATTTATATTTAGATTTTAAGTGAAGAGCCATAATGTTCATTTTTCCACTTTAGATATCTTTCCAGTAGATTGTTGACTGAAAGCAATAGTTTCTTCAATAGCTTGTTAAGTAAAATTGTGAATCAAGTAATTTTATAGTACTGCTTAGTTTTTGATAGAATCTTCATTCTAGCCACTGTTACTTCTGTTACTTAACACTTCCTTACATTGTAATTGAATTTTCCAGGTCACCAGCCTAAGAAACCCATGTCAACATTTTCTTGCCAGCTCCCAGGTGAATCATCCCTTGCTGATAGCACTTTGCCACTTGGACTTCCTCATCTTACCCAAGTCCAGCTGTGTCTATTTCTAGTCCTTTAAAATGGACCATTCCCTACTGACTCTCTGCTGAGTAAAATCTCACATACAAAATCAAGTGGTACCAAGGTGAATTGGTTGGTATGTTAATTGCTATCTCTCTTCTTTTCAAATATGTGTGTGTGTATGTTTTTAAATTAATTTCTGAATATTTTAACCCCAAATGACTTACCACAAGTGGACATTACAAGTGTAGTAACAAAGTTATATATTAAGGTTTAAAGGATAAAATTGATTTGGTGGTTTTTTTAAGTGAAGCTCATTAGTAGATGCAAATACATAAGCTTTGTCTGGATATTTATCCTAAAATCACTGTTTATTGTAGGTTTGATATACTGGCCCAGGATAATAGGGAAATCCTTAGTTTATATGTGAAATAGTCAAATTGGGGGGATCACCTGTAACCTCATGACTTAGCCTGCAATGATGTCTCCCAAACATAAATTTCATAGCTATTTTATAACTAATTTAGCTTGCATTCGTTCTGTGGTTTTCTTCATTTTTATTCTTGCTTGCAGTTAGGATGTGCACTATTTTATCATGCATAATCTTTTTATGCCTCTGTGCAAATGCATGCAGTTTAATGCATGCATTTAAACTGTCTGTAAGATGTTCATATTCATGATTGTGAAGAGTACTTGTTGTTCTTTCACAAACTGATCAAATATTTAATGGGTGTTGGTTTGAGTTTGTTGGAAACATATATAATAACTCTCACATGGATTATTAAGAGCATAAATTTTTCTCATTCCCTCATTTGATATGAATGTATTTTGCATGTGACTTAGTCTTCACCATGCTATCATTTCTGCCATTATATTTAAGATTTCAGTTATATTAATATGCATCTTTTACTGCTAAATCTTCCTTCTTGGCTTTTTTGACACATTTATTTCAAAGCTAAAATGCCTACGAGAGTGGAGTGAATTCATCTTCAGAAAAAAATTGGAAATTTAGCTATGATATTCTGTAATGTTTCTGCAGTGATCCTGTGGCTGCCTTAGGAGTTAGCCATTTTAGTCAGCTGGTTCTTAATTTTATATATTAATCTACTTGGATGGCAGCTTCAAACATAAATATGCCCTACATAAATATCATCCCACTATTGTTACTTTTAAATGTTTAATAAACAAGCAAATAAATGAGTTTCCTTTGTTTTAATAAAGAGTATGTCCCTACCCATCCCACCCCACCATTAATCCCTTTCAAAGTTTTGTCATTGTTTAGATTTGAAATGAAGACTGTACTCCAACAATCTACAGAGTAAGATCAAAAATTCTGTTTTTTCTTATTCTTTGTTTCACATAATCTTATTTATCTTGCCTTCCAAACCATATTAAACATCTCTCAGTTTCTTTGATGCCTTAATTTTTTTTATTCTCTTTGTAATTCTGTCTATTGTTGCACCAACTGCTCACTCTGCATTTACAGTTTTTTCCTCAACCCTTCATTTGACCAATCAATGCCCTTCTCAATCTTCAGATTCCAGCTTAATGTCATTTCCTAAGAGAGGTTTTCTCTGACTCTACAGTTTCTGCTTAGATTATCTGTTATGCATTCTTATAGCAGCTCTTATTTTTTGGAGCAGTTAGTATAATTGTAATTGATTGTTTAAGTGACATTTAGTGCCACTCTAATGATTATTAGTGTAAAGTCTGTCACTTTTCTAAAGCTACATGAGGACTGCAGCTATCTATCTGGTTTCCCACCCAATGTCTAAATTTTGGCTAAAACTCTATACGTATTTGGTGAATAAATAAATGTAATGTAAAAAACCTTCAAATAGATGTTCTAAGTAGTTCTTTCTAAAAACCCATGAAGATAAAACAAGATAATTTGCATTTTAATGATGTTATTAACATATGTGGTCTCTAGGGGTTTAGGGTTAAATGCTTTGAGTGATAATAACCTAAATTTTTGTA
>RJWJ010024314.1:0-24952 GCA_004363605.1 Indri indri | reverse complement strand
CCCCCCCCAGCTCTGTCCTGCTTACTGAACTTCTCTGGCAGTTGCCGATCATGCCACGCCCTTGCTGACTCGTAGGCTACTCTTCTCCACTTGGAGTCTTCATCCCCGACCCCATGGACTCCCCAGGCATCTCCTTGCCTGACTAACTCCTACTCTTCTCTTGAGTTTTAGTCTAAATGTCCTTTCCCTGCAAGCCTCCCTGACTCCCAAAGTTCATACGCTGGAATCCTCCCCACAGAGTGATAGTGGTAGCAGGTGGGGCCTTTGGAAGTGATGAGGTCACAAGGGTGGAGGCTCCGTGAACGGGGTCAGGGCCCCTCTAAAAGGGCCCCAGAGAGCCGCCCCAGGAGGACCTCGAGAAGGCGCCGTCTGCAAGATGGGAAGGGAGCCCTCACCTGGATTGAACCTGCTGCCCCCGCCCGAGCTTGCCATGTGGGACTGTAGTTTTCTGTTTACCTGTCCGTCCCCCACCAGAGCCCAGGTGAGCAGGGCTGTCACTGGGTGATGACGGTGGGGATAAGGATGATTGGTCCACGTAGCTCCAGCTGCCTCCGAGCCCACAGGAGGCTTTGAACTGGCTGTCCTGACGTCTTCACGATGCTCGCTGTGGCACTGACTGTTCTCTCCGCGGGGTGGAGAGCTCCCAGAGGCAGCACCGGCCTTGCTTGACTTTACCCAGGAGGTGAAACAGGCATCCTGGTGCCCACCAGGGGCGTCTGGCTTACAAAAGGCTGCTGGGTGGTTATCCAGAGCAAGGGCCCCGAGCACAGGGGGGGCCAGAGCAGAGGAGAGGAGCAGCGCGGGTCTCCAGGTGCGGCGGGGCGGGCTGTGCCGACACGCAGGCCGCGGCTCACACGGGTAGCCCACGCCTGCCCACGCAGCCCCTGCCTGAGAGCTCGCCCGGAGCTGGAGCCGATCCACTTTCCAGTAGGACCTGGAGGCTCAGGGGTCGGTGATGGTCCTGGAAGCCATGAATGTGCACCTGGGAGACCTGGAAGGTCCTGGAAGCCCCCAGCGGAGCCTTCTGCAAGCGTCTGCTGGGGAAGCAGCCTGGGGCTTGCAGTCTGAAGCCGCTGACCTTGCTCCGTGGCCTTGGGCAAGGTGGCCACCACCCCCAGCCTCAGCACCCACACGCAGAGGCGGCTGTCTGTGCTGTTCTCCCTCTCGACTTTCCACTTTTCCACTGGATTTGGGGCACTTGACTCCAGCCTGAGGAGAGGCCTGGCTGACGACCTTGCAGGGCCGTGCGCTTTGCCGGCCTGGAGCCCAGCCCGGGAGCGCAAGATGCTTCTTCACTGACTCAAATGACTTAGAGACGAATCCAGTTGGAAGTAATTGTTTAGATTAAACTCCATTACCCTTAATAAATAATTAACCTGTCAGATGCAAGGCACTTACCAAAGAGCCATTCTGCTGCTCAGACCGAATGTGCCCCGAACAAAGGTTTTCCAGAGGTTCTGAGCAGCTTCCCCAAACCACCAATTACGTTCAGATAGATCCGGTTCCTGGGGGCAGGATGGAGCAGGCAGGCGGAGCTGTTCCCAGGCGGCAGGTCAGAGGGGCAGAAAGAGGGGCTTCCCCAGGAGCAGGCCCCTTCCCCGCCACACAGGCCGCACGAGTCCAGCCTGCATCCTGGCTGCAGTTCTCTGTGGCCTGGAGGGCAGAGGGCAGAGAGTAAAGGTGACAGCCTCAGTGTCTCCCCAGCCCACCCCCTCCCCCCCATGACCTCTTTGTGTTCTTACAACTCAGCGATGCTGGACATCTGCCCAGGCGCACCCAGGTGCCCACGCAATCCCGTGGACTTTGCTTAGCACAGGCAGGATTTGGGTTTGCAGGTGACCCACGCTGGGCGCCTGTCCTGAGAGACAGCTGTCCAGAGTCATGACTCGGACCACGGCCTTGGTGGCAGGTGGGCGTCCGACCCCAGTTCTGCTGCTTGCTTGCCACCTGCCCCCGAGCCTGTGTTCTCACTGGTGACTTGGCCGCTGGTTGGGGCAGCTCATGGCGGGGAGTGGCGCCCTGTGCGTGAGGCACAGGACCGGGGCTCAGTGAGGGAATGAGGCCTGGCTCCAGCTCCCCCACCGCCCGCTGAGGGGGATGCTGGCGGGTTCTCAGAAACGGCCACTGCCCTGTCCCCAGCCAGGCCAGATAAGCCAGCTGGCTGGACACCGGCTTCTATAGGTGACTCCCCTGGAGGCCATGGGCTGGGGGATGTCACAGGCCCCTGACCCAGAGCTTGGTGGAGCTGGGAGCCGGCCCTACCTTCCACACACTTGGCATAAGCAGCACCCATGGCAGGTGCTGGGGTCTGAACGTGTGTGTCTCCCCCAGTTCATGTGTTGGAACCTTCACCCCCAGGGGATGGTGTTAGGAGTTGGGGCCTTTGGGAGGTGTTAAGGTCAGGAGGGTGGGACCCCCATGATGTGATCAGTGCCTTTGTAGAAGGGAGCCCAGAGAGCTGCCTGGCCCTCACACCAGGTGAGGACACGGCGAGAGGAGCCGTCTGCAAGCTGGCAGTGGGCCCTCGCCAGGAACTGAATTTACTCACTTTGTGGGCTTCGCGGCCTCCAGACTGGGAGGAGCAAACGTCTGTCTCTGTGGCCACCCCTCTGTGGCATTTCCTTACAGCTGCCTGAATGGACCGAGACAGCAGGGCGGTGGGGGCTCATTTCTCCCCAAGAGTCAGGACAGGCCGGGATCGTCCCCGTGGCCCTGACAGCCCGGACGTCGCTCTCCTCCCCGTCTGGGCCCGCAGGCCTGTGAGCCCTGCTTTGCTGGGGGCAGAGATCCCTTCGGCAGGGGGAGACCCCATCCTGGGAGAGCAGCACCTGTGTCCTGCCGGGCAGACACGATGCTGGGGGTTTGTTTGTCAGAAACACGTTAGGTTATTACCAGGCAGTGCTTTAGAAGCTGGTGGTGATTTGCATATGTAAATTAGTGCCAGAGCAAGTAATTTCACCTTCATCGCTTCATTTGAATTTTAACACTCCTTGGCACCGGGACAGCAGTGATTATTTAGAAATTATAACATTTAATAACAGCGGCAATGAGACGACGATGACAATGAAGATGCTGTGTGGTCTTGGTGAATCCCTGTGGAAGCGCTACGTGGTGGCGCTGCCGTCCCTCACCTGGGGGAGGGGCTGCCAAGCGCCCGGGTGCAGGGCTGTGTTCCTGCCCTCGTCTCGGTCCGGCAGGCGGACCCACGTGCATCCTCACCATGCCAAGCATGCTGGGAAGTTAAGGGTGCCCTCACCTGCCTCCAGGACAGGTGCGCTGGGGAGGGGGCTCTCGCTTCCACCTTCTACCGCTTTCTGGCGGGAACACACAGAGGAGGGTGAATGACGTGCGGCCCCCTCTGCATAAATCAGAGGCACAATGTAGCTGCTGGGCTTCCGCACTGCGGCACGCGAAAGGCAGTTAACTTGGAAATTGAATTGATGTGCATTGATTTTTTTAATGAAGTTATTGAAACGTATTCACTCGTTAGAATATGGAGCTGAAAATAGACACTTTGTTTCTGATTTGGAGCCCGTCCCTCTGAATCACCTGGGGCAGCAGAAGCACCTCCTCACTCTGCGTCGTCACTTCCCATGAGAACAGACATGCCCGTCTCGGGCCCTCTCACTTCCTGAGTGAGGGCCGGGCGCCTGGCAGGCCCCCGAGGCTTCTCTCCAAAGATGGGGCTCCAGGTCACGGGGCCCGGGAGGTGGAGCCCAGAGACGGGGACCCTGTCAGTGGTCACGACCTCCTGCAACTCTGATATTTGGTTCCACGCCCCTGGTGGGGTGGTGCTGAGGTCAGAGCAGCTGTCCAGGTGGGAGGCGAGGAGGGCAATGTTTTGAGTCCCCAAGAGCTGTACAGACACCCAGACAAGTGTCCCCAGTTCCAGAACCACAAAATGCTTTGCAAGATCAGAGAGCTCTCAGACTAGAGTGAGATGCTGGAGCCCGGAGGGGCTCTTGGGCCCCAGGCAGCCTCTGAGAGAGGCATCTCCTGGCCAGCTTCCTGGGGCCTGTGGCTGGTCTGCCTTCAGGCAACCCTGCTGGGTAAAAATGTCTTGTACACATGGAGCCAGGGCTTGGGCGTCCCTATCTGCTTTGCAGTGGGGACCCAGGGAGGCCAGAGACTCTCATACAATCACCCGCTTGGCGCCAAACCCTCGTCCTCCTGCCACAGCCTGTGTCCCAGAGTCTGGGGACTCACGGGGGAACAGGTGCTTTCCTGGCAAGTCCATAGCTCCAAGCCGGTGACCGTCCTCTCAGAACGAAGCTAAGGGACATCTCTCTCGCCTGTAGGTGACAGTGGTTTGAGAGTGAAGGGAGGGCCTCCCGGCTGGTGTGGATCAAGTTTGAAGGAGTCACGAGGTGCTGCCACTGGACCCGGGAAAGGGAGGTGGGATGGGTGGGGCCGGGGCTGCCGAGTTAAGGAACCCAAAGGGGGTCTGGCCTGACCTGCAGGAGGTTTGGCCGGAGGTAACGGCAGGAGTGGGGGTGTCGGGACAGACACCAGGGGCTGTCAGTTCTCACCAAGACCCCTGGACTTGCTGCGGGGGGGTGGGATGCTCGCCCTACAGGGCACTGTGCTGGAGGGGCCAAAGCACCTGCCCAGGAAGAGCCGAACCCCAGTGCTCGGCCACAGGCCTGGAAACATCACCCAACTCCAGCCTTGGACAAGGGCAGAGGAGCAGCCAGTCCCAGCAGGTGACGCCTTCCAGCTCGGGGACATGCAGGCTCTTGTCGACCTATGGGGCCACGTGTGCACCTCCCCCACTTTGGTAGGTGGACTAAAGGCCCCCAGAAATGTCCCCATCCGAGTGCCATGACCTGGGAATGTGTGACCCTCCCTGGCAAAGGGGGCTGTGCAGATGCGATTGAGGGTGTTGAGAGAGAGGGGACGTCACCCTGGACCGTGCAGGTGGACCCGATGTGGTCTGTGAGTTCTCAAAGCAGAAAGCTGTTCCCAGCCGGTGGGGAGGGCAGGGCCAGAGCCCAGGTGGGGGCGGCCTCTGGAAGCTGGAAAAGGCGGGAAACGGGTTCTCCCCTGGAGCCTACAGAAGGGGCCAGCCCTGTGGACACCCTGACTTTGGCCTGGCGGCTCATTTCAGACTTCTGCCCTCCAAGGACGGTGAGACAGTAAATGTGTGTTTGAAGCCACTAAATTTGCAGTAACTGGTCACAGCGCTGCGCCCTGAGCCGACGGCGTGGTGAGCTGCAGGACCCTGAGTCCTGCCGGTGACGGGAGGCCGGGTGAGCAGAGGCACCTCCTGGGCTGGGTGGGAGCCTCGTGTGCATGAGACGAGGGCCCTGCTGGCCCTTCCTGCGCCAGGCTGCCACCTGGAGCTGGCTCTGCCTCTCAACCCATGTGGCCCTGCCCCCCGGCCTCCTGCCACCGTCTCAGAGCTGGGCCGCGGCTGTTCTTGAGGCTGTGATTATAGCTCAGCGCATGGGGGCCGCCTCCCGGTGTTGGCACATCACACCAGGGCGTGCGCACACGTGCCCCGGGGGAACCGTTCGTTAGCAGTGACAGCCATTTAAACAAGGTGGGTGGGGCACCACGAAGCCATCATCCACTTACCCCTCACATGGCCCCACAAATTATAGGGTGCGCTGCCCCCGCCACCGGGTGACACAGAGGCGCCGACCCCGCGTCAGCTCTGGGATGGGCGCGTGGAGGCCCAGGCTGGGGCTCGTGCCTGCGCTTTCACTTTAGCAAAGCCACTGTGGGGCAGGAGCCTGGTGCGGGGTGGGGCCGGGTGCACAGGGCCGTGGCCCTGCAGGTGACCCCGCACAGAGGTTAATTGGGAAGTGACCCTGGGGCCGTGGCAAGGGCACCTGCTGCACCTCAGGTGTTCTGCACAGACGGGTCCAAGTTGGTGCAAGCACCGGTGGCCACCACTGCTGGGACAGCCCGCGTGACCCGAGGCAGGAAGGACGGTCGGACGGGGAGGGGCTGGAGACCCTGGCCCTGGCAAGGTGGCACTTCTGAGGTGCTTCCTGGAGGCTCAGACAGAGAGAGGCCTAGCTCTTCATCTGTCTCTCTCCCCCCCTCCCCCGCTCTCTGCAGTGGGAAGCCGCGTGCGCGAAGGCGGCTTTCTGACCAGCACATTCGTCTGCCCACAGCAGCCACTGGACACAGCCTTCGGGCCTCTGGGTGTTGGGGGTCGATGGCCTTGCTGCCTTGTGACTTTCTGCCCAATAGTCTTTGTTCTCGTGGAGGTTGGCGGCCGACCGTGGTCTTCTACCTGGCAGGGGCCCCACCACATGGCACCTTCCCTCCCCTGGTGCATGAGGACATCCCCCTCCCCTCTCCTGTGGGCCACGTGGGGCGAGGGACCGTCCTCTCTCCTGACCTCACGCCTGGGCTGGGTCATGACTCTGACACTTGTTTCATGACCTTGGTTAATCTCGAGAAGCCTCGGTGCCGTGTTTGGAAAGCGGGGACCCACCTTGGGGGTTTCCATGAAGCCCAGATGAGACTCAGACACAGGCAAGGGCTGTGCACAGGGCCTGGAGTGGATGTGCCACGAGCCACAGGACCAGTCACCGTGGTAAGGTGTGGCGGCTCCGGCCTTGGCTTGGAGGATGATCTTTCACTCCCCGAGGTGGAGCTGAGCCCATGTGGTCAGGTGTGGCAGGGCCCACATTCCGCCCATGGAGGAGGGACGGGCTCTCAGCTGTGGCTGTAATTCATGCCCTGCCAAGCCCCTCCCTTGTCCCCAGAGCAGGGCAGCCCCCTCTGCACACACCCAGGACCAGCCACCAGGCCAGCTGCTGTCCCCAGTGTCCTCCCTGTTTGCTGAGGACCAACTGTCACAGCAATACCTTCAATTTTGCAGCACTGTCGCTTTCTGAAAGCACCAGCAGAGCATCCCTCAGAGACCTGAGCAGACGTTGTTACTGTGCCCATTTGTCAGATGAAGAAACAGAGGTCCACAGTGGCCCAGAGTCACACAGATAGTGACTGTGTGAGGGAGTGAGCCCAGCTCTCCGCGCTCCTAGACCAGGGCATTCCTATGAAGGATGAAGGCACGAGAGGGGATGAGGGGCTAGTGACATTCCCTGACCTGTGGGCACTCTTCACTCACTCTCTGTCTCACTTGTTTGTTCACCAAACTCCTCCCGGGCCTGGGGGTGCACTCTCCAGGTGATGTCGGACTGGGGTGGGCAGGGGCCACTGGGAGCCCAGTGGAGGGAGTGAGGGGTGGTCACTCAGGGGGACATCTCTTTACCAGATGAAAATGCCGGCACCCGAGAAGCCTGGGGGCTGGAGCCTCATGCACCCTTGTCACCCCCGTGTGTGTTTACAGGACAACAGGTGGTGGGGACAGGTCACAGGTCCCTTCCAAAGTGCCATGTGCCTGGGAACGTTACAAAGTCATTAAAGAAAAGATTGTGACCAGACTCCATTCATCTCACGGAAGGTGTCCCTGTTCTTGACTCACTGTGTAAGGAGACATTTCTAAATGAAAACAAGGCTTTGAGCAAAAAACCAATTTGTTTAAAGCAACCTGTGGAATCACGAGAGATGTGATTTTGACTAATGAGTGCAAACGTTATGCGAGCAGCAGCGTTCAATTATGGATGAGCTAATTATACGACACCATATTGGGTTGCCGAGGTGTCTCCCCTTCACTTCCTCAGCCCGGCTCCAGCCCGCTAGTTAGGATAATTAATGAAACCTTGGTCTTGCATTATTTTGCCAGATACAAAAAATCGCTTCGTTTTGTGATTCAGTATCCATCAATCGTACGGGTGTGCCTTGGGGTTCCCCACCCGTGGCAGGGCGTGGGGACCTGGGGGATGCCGGGGCCAGTGGAGCATGCGGTGGTGGTGCTCGGCTGCAAGTGTGGTTTCTGGGTTTGACGAGAGCTCCCGAGCGTTGCAGAGGTACCCGGGGACACCGGGTAACAAGGGCAAGCCAGACAGACACACGTGTAGGACAGAGAAGGTTCGAGTCCTTGAGGGCACTTTTGTCCTAAGAGGGGGCTCTCTCAACCCCCGGCCTCTCTTGAATGTGGCCAATGCTCATATTACTGGTTTGTTTTATCATGTGACAGCTCGGTTGAGAAACTGCGCTTCCAGGAGTGCAATTTGGCCTCCAGAAAAAGCAGAGCTAAATTGTCTTCCTTTCTTTATTTACAAGGTAATAACAGCAGCTAATTACGTTGCGTGTTTACCATGTCTGGGCATTGTGCTATTTTACGTATTTCACGTGTATAGTCTATTTTATTTCATCCTTAGTATGTTCGTGTTGGGTGTTGTGCAAATGAGCAAACTCAGGCAGAGAGGAGCTGAGTAATTTGTTTAATCTCCCAAAGCTCTTGAGGGTCAGAGCCTACAGTGGGATTGAAGACTGTCAGACTTCAAAGCCACACTCTTACCCATTTCATTACACCACCCGCAGCGCAGCAAAGCTCCTGCTAGGCAGCCAGCCATGTGCAAAAATAACAAGTCTCTCTCTTTTTTCCCCTCGGCTGACCTACACCCCAGTGAAGAAGCTTCAGGTATCCCAGCCATTGTAATACATCCTGTGCTGAAACCGTAATTGAGTCTTCAAGGTGTTTCCTTGTTGGTTGATTCTAAAAGTTGAAAAGTATCCATAGACTGTGTTTGCATTTTTGCAGCTCTGTAAATAGTGCTCTCTGCACAGCCATATGGTGTACTATGATTTCTCTTCTGTACAAAACTTTCCCCCCTGGAGAGTCTAGTTTCCTTTCTTTTTTTCTTGCATGATCTGTCATTGGCATACCCTAAGTTCCTCTGGTCCCTCTGTTACAGTAACAAGTCTCTGAAATTTCATTCAACAACAGCAGCAGCAGCAAGCAACTGTCTGGGAAGCCCTTCTCCAGAGGGAGGCCGCTGCATCCCAGGATGGCTGCCCCGTTAACATCCTGGGACATCCTTCGTTTCTCGCCTGAGTTGAATCTACTGATGTCTTTCTTTTTTTTTTTTTTGTTTTTCGTGGCAGGGACTACATCCTCAAGTAACTTTTCTTTTTTATGAACAAACTCGTAATTTTAAATAATTTTAGATTTACAGAAATGTTGTAAAAATAGTACAGGGAGCTCATCTCTACCCCACGCCCAGGTCCCCCGTTGGTGACATTAGTATTGTGCATTTGGCACATTAATGAACCAACATCCACACCTTATTTTTAGCTAAAGTCCATACGCTTTCCTTTCCAGATTGCCTTAGTTTTTACCTAACGTCCTTTACTGTCCCAGGATCCCTGCAGGATGCTGCATTACGTGTAGTCATCACACCTCCTTTGGCTGTGACAGTTCTCGGACTTTTCTGGATTTAGATGAGCTTGATGGTTTTTGGGGTGCTGGCGAGACAGCTTGTAGAACGCCCCTCAGTGGGGCTCTGTCTGGTGTTTTCTCATGATTGGACCGCGGTTGTGTGTTCGGGAGGAAGGGCACAGGGCGAGGTGCCGTCTCACACGTGGGACGCAGGCACCTGTCTCAACGCGACGCGCTCCCGTTGAAGTTGACCTTGACCACCTGGCGGAGGAGCGTTTGCCAGGTGTCAGCAGAGAAAGCACTCTGCGTGTCAGTAGCCAGACATCATTCATTCAGTTGCTCGTCATCTCATCTATATGGTCGTCTACATTATGCTTTCAGCTGGAGATTGCCCCATTTGGCCATGATCACTGGGCCGGGATAACCCGGAGGCAGCGTGACGTGGATTTGACTTCTCTGGCACTTGGGTGACCTTTTGCTCTGTAGCTGGTTAATTCAGCCTCAGCTTCTTTGGTTGACATTTGATTCCTTCCTCGTCATTTCTTCTGGGTGCCACTCTGGCTCTTTGTTTTGTCACGTTGTACCCTCAACACGACTGCTGTCAGCACGCTGTTGTTCCAGTGCAGCGACTGCTCCCAAGAGGCGCTGCTCTTGCACACTGTGGGGCGTTAAGTGCTGTATTTTTCCACCTGCCGTGGGGCTCACGCTGAACGCTGATGTTTCACCGTCTGGCCGCCGCGGGGACAGTTGCTGAGCCAGCAAGTACTGTCCTTGCAAGGTGGCCAGGAGCTGCTGCCGGGCCTGCCCCCACCGCCTCTGCCGCCGAGCTGCCCAGGGCCCCTCGCAGCCCTCCTAGGGCCCTTCCAGGCCACACCAATCCATCTGCCCCTGCAAGGGTGCTGGGTGTCCACAGGGGAGGGTGGGACCATTCGGGGATGTCAGCGTCTTTCCAGAAATGTGAGCTTGTTGAAATATCTTTTTTGACTTTAGAACACAGATGGGTGTTTCTTCTCGGTGCTGATGTAATTGGTCATGTTAGTAGGTAACACAGCCTGAGCCCTGAGGCGCCCAGCACCTCCCGCGGCCAGCTCGCTGGTCCTCACCACGGTCCTACGGTAGGAGCTACTTTGCCACCCCATTTCTGGGGCAGAGACTGGGGCTCCGGGAGGACGGAGCAGCTGCTGTCTGGAGAGTCCTCGTGCGTGAGGAATTTCTGCTCCACCTGAGGAGGGCCGGGTAAGCACCGATTGTGCCCCGGCTCCAGCGTGGCCTCGTCCTGGCGTTTCTGTGGGGCTGCGCTGGCCCTTGCGCAGAGAGACTTGAGAGCTGGAAGCGAGGTGGGGACCGGCACGTCCTGTCAGTGTTCCCAGAAGCACATTTGGCCAGGGAGGGCATCTGCGTTTGTGGTAAAATGCAGGTGAGCTGAAGCCGGCCTCAGGCTGTGGAGCTGCCCAAAGACTTTCTCCGTCCCGCTCAGAGCAGGGCCTGGCTGGCGAGCCCGTTTCCTCATCCTGGCTAAAGGCAGCGATGTCAGAGGGGCAAGAAGCTGAGGAGCTGAACAGCCCCCTTGACTCCAACAAGCACGTGAAAACCTCACCTCCCAACGCAGGACTGTGCAACCCTGATGGATTTGTTCGTAAAGTGAGTAACATTGTTGAACATGGGAAAGTGCCAAAGTCATAAACACTTGGCTAAATACTTCTGAGACTGAAAACTAATTAGGACCATCAGGATAGCAGAGGCGTGAAGCGTGGTGACTTTCAGAAAAGCCTGGGTCCTGGCGCACCTCTGGCTGTGCTGGCAGAGGCGAGGGCGGCGTCTCCAGCCAGTGACGGCTCCGCATAGTCTGGAGGGGGCAGAAGAAACTCCCCCAGGACTCAGCCCAAAGGACAGCAGGACGGGGCAGAGTCCCTTGCACCCTTCCCAGCGAGAGAGCAGGTGTCCTCCCTCTGCTGTGGCAGGAGCAACTCCACGATTCCTGAGGCCCAGACTGTGGGGTGCGTTTTCACTGTCCTAGTTCACAGCAGATGCTTAGATGCTTCATGTGTCACTCTCAGGACATGAGCTAGATAGGGGACAGGGAGAGAGGAGAAAAGGAGAGAGAGAGAGAGAGAGGGAGAGACCCTGCGTCTCGTGGGCTTGGCGAAGGGCGGTGCTTTCAGAAGCTGGTTACAGACCTAGACAGTCCTCCTGCCTGGGGTGGCCTGATTTGCGGCTCTGATTTTACACTCACCCTACAGTGAAACCGTTGGGGAAGGCGGTCGTGCCCTGACAGATGGGTCCTCTCCTTGGCTGAGCCCCCCTTGCTCAGGGGCTCCCTCTCTCCGGCTGCGGCTGGACAAGCCTGGGAAGGCCCTGACCCCGCCCTCCTCACCCCCACGGGGCACCTCCGTCTGCACCGCCCTGGCAGGTCCCAGCTCTGGCGGGTCCGGAGCCAGCGTGGGTGTGTGCTTGTGTTTTCCCCACGCAGGGTTCTCACGGCCACTGCTCCCGGCAGGGGAAGGCTGGCAATAAAGACAATTTATTGGGGGAATGTTGATAAAGCCTTGCTTATTGCAAACAGTAAATTAAAAGTGAGCGCTTGCACCTTTATTTCCCACCCAGGGAACCATAACCACTCACAGTGAACTCGAAAGAGAAGGAGAACGAGATATGGAACAATCGTTCAACATCCCCCGTCTTACCAGCAACCTCATAAAAATTAAGGAATAATTTTTCAAAGAGATAAGGGCTTTAGGGACATGAAAATCAAAACAACCAAATTGCTCCTGCCCGGAGGTGCACACAGGATGGGAAGGGATTTCTTTTCCCACTTTTAATTTACAAGAACCTTGTAAACTACAAATTAAAGGAGCCATAGCAATTCAGAAGGCTTGATTCATTAAGCCTTTATTTACCCTAATGCCTCCAAAGGAAAATAATTTGCCTTCTGAACATGAGTTATGGGCCCGGAGCTGACGTTTTCCCACATGGATCCCCAGGCGCCTTTCGGGGTGAGGCTACCGTGTGCCGGGCAGAGGTGGTGCCTAATAGATGCTCGGGCCGCTGGGCCGTGGCCCTGAGGCTGCAAGTTGCCGGAGGAACGGCATCTGGAGTTTCTTTTGTTTAGCAGTCAGAGCACAAGCCGGCATCTGCAGCCCCGGAGTCCCACGGACACGGGCTCTTCCCTCTGCCTCCCTCCAGAAACGCCTTTTGATGTTGCTCAGGAATAATTCAGAGCCCTCCAGCCCCCGCGCGGCGGTGAGGCTGCGCCGGGCGATAGGAAGCTGAGCCTGAGGCAGGGTTAGGGATCAGATCGGCACCCGGTTCCTTGCGAAAGGCGGGGGTGAGGCTCTGCATACTGCCCCCCACCCGCCGCAGACCCCCTCTCTTGCCTGTGCCTGTCCCGCAGGGCTGGCCGCGACCAGGCTGCCTCTCCTGGCCTTGCCGCCGCCTGGGCCCAGCCTCCGGGTCTGAGCGCCTTCTCTCCCCAGTTAGCCCTCGTGCACCTGCGGGCAGAACCTGGGTGGAGGTGCCAGGTGTCCCCACGGAGCCCAGCAGCATGGACGACACACTCGAGTTCCACCCAGGGTCCAGCCGTGCCAGCTTCGCTCAGCCTCTGCTTTCCCATCTCTACAATGGGAGCAGCGATCCCGTCCCTGGAAGAGCAAATTAGGGGTGGATGGGAGGGTGTGTTTTAAGCCATAAAGTTCTATGATCATCTGAGGAAGGGGACCCCGCCCTGTGGGGATGGGGGATGAGGGGACAGGCTGGATCGTGGAGGGAGGGGGTGTTCTATCTCAGGAGGGTGGTGTCTGAGCCCGAGAGTCCTGGGAAATGCAGGGGTGTAGCCACGGCACTCACCCCTGTGGCTTCTCCAAGGACCTAACAATGTGTCACTATGTCCCAGGATGCTGGAATTTTCTTTGGGAGCCTGATGGCCAACCCTGGCATCTGACAGACCCAGAAACCTCCGAATGGTGCATTACAGGCTCCCAGATCCCGAGGAGCGGCCTTGGGCTCAGCCGGCTCTGTCCTCGTGCCGCAGCCTCACATGTGGTTAAGTTATTGCCCCATTTGTTTTAAAGACTTGTCTTATCACCTGTTTACAAGACTTATGGATTTCTCATTACTTCTTCTGATGGGACTCAGATGAAGTGCTTCCTGCTCACTGCGTCCGAGCTCTGCCTATAAAATGTGACCGTCACAACGGGCCGGGGTTGGTGGGGTGGGCAGGGGGTGGATCAAGGCCGTTGGTGGCATCTGCCCACAAGCCCCGGGATTCATCGTAGCTGCTGCACAGACGTGGCCCATAGGATTAGGGAAGTGTCCCCAAGACCACCCCCACTTCTGACAGCAACCACAGAGTTCAGGGGTTCCTAGGACCACCCTCAGGTTTGAAAACTCACTAGAAGGACTCACAGAACTCCCTGAAAGCTGTTAGATGAGTGGTTACAGTCTATCACAGTTAAAGGACAAAGATTAAAGTCAGCTCAGGGAAAAACGTGGGGCAGAATCCAGGAAGGGTCCAGATATGCAGCTTCTAATTTTCTTCTCCCTGTAGAGTCACAGATGGTAACCCCTCCAGGTGACAATGTGTGACAATGTGCCTGGGGCTGGGGAGCTCACCCACCTTGGTGCCCAGTCGTATAAGGTAGGACATGCCAAGGACCTGGAGACACCCCTGTGTCAAGGATAAAGGTTAGTTCTCTCCTGGGGAAAAGTTGAATTCTTCACTGTACTGTTTCTTCCTCTTGGCCGTGACCTCAGGGCCGAGGTGTAACACATTCAAAGGGACACGTGGTACAGGAGCTGGGTGAGTCCTGAGTCGGGATGACATTCCCACAGAGGTATCCAGAAGAGCTGTTCTTCGGATCAGTGAGGAATCCCCACCCTAGCCCAAGGCGTTTCAGCCCCTCTTGCCCTATCGCAGGTGAGGGTTGACTTCCTGATAACCAAAAACTAATTTGAATGAGAAGTTCGGAGTGCCCAAGTGATGGGTGTGTATTGTTCCACCCTTGGGCTCAAACAGCCAAAGGAAAAGTTGGAGATGCCCAGTGGTGGGAGTCATGGGCCACCTGTTAGAACTTGATTCTGATTATGGTTTAGCACAAACCTTTGTGATCCAATGTGAGGTGAAGCTCGCTTGCTGGGAGACAAGGACAGAGTCGGGATCCTGTTGGCAGATTCTCTGTAAACATTTTTCAGTGAATGGACAATGAATGGATGGATGGTTCATTGGATGATGGATGGATGGAAAGATGGAGAGAAGGAAGGAAAGACAGAAGGATGGAAGGATGGATGAATGGATAGAGGGATGGATGAGTGGGTGGATGGGTGGATTGATGGTTGGATGGGTGGATTGATGGTTGGATGGGTGGATGGATGGGTAGTGGATGGATGGATGGGTGGGTAGCAGGATGGGTGAATGCTGTGGGTGTTGGGGCAATATCATGCATGGCATGCAAGCATTGTGGGTAAGAAGCCCAGCAGTGGCCTTGGGCAGCTGCCCAAACAGCTCTGGGCAAAGTTTGTATGAGGATAAAATGGAATAACACAGGTCAAATGCCGAGTGCCGCATCTAGCCTAGGCGCCATCTAGGCTCTCAGTCAAAAGCAGGTCCTGCCTCCTGTTTTCCCTGTTGGTGCACAATGCCCACGTGTCCACGAGTCTCTGCTCCTAGGCTCCGCAGGTCCCACTGAGTTCTGCTTTGTTCTCTGGTTTGGCCTGTGTCCAACAGATGTGTCCTGCTGGGGCAGAGTGTGGGACGCAAGTCCCCTCTAAGAATACCGTGTCTGGTCGCAGCAGGGTTAGACCCCTCATACGAGGTGCTGAATCTCCACCTAACTCAAGACACTCGTCTGTTTGACTTCACCCCCGCTGCGAGCACCCAGAGCTGTTAATACTTTATGTGGCTGTGGGCTGGACACAGTGAGCCCCAGGAGGGTTTCCCAGCTGTTTGGACACAAGTGTCCTTTTTCCCAGGTCTTCATGGCTTGTGTGGTGAGGAAATGATGGACACAGCCCGGACCACAGGCTGGACTTGGGGGTTGGGGGACACTGTCTCTGTCCCAACCCGGGGAGTCTGTTCTTCCTGGAGGGTAAAACGGCCCCTGCCTCTCATGCTGGCCCCACCAGTCCTTCTTTCCAAACCCTCGTCCAGTGGTCCCACTTCCTTTGGACCTGCGGTCACCCTGCGGGGGCGATGTCTGAGCTGCTGAAGGGGCAGGGGGCACAGGCCAGGGACGCTGTAGCTCCAGTGCTGTCCCCATGGCCGTTTTCCTGAGCAACCAGAAACGCCACCTTCAGCACGGGGAGGGAGGCTGGTGGGCGGCGACTCCCGTGCCCCCGCCCAGCGGTCTCCTGTCTGGAATCCCGCAGGAGCGTGAGGAATCTCAGCTCCCTCTCCTGGGAAATGCTGGTGGGGGAGGGAGAAGAGCCCGGGGTCGCTAATCAGTTATTCTTCATTAAGGGTATTTCCCTCCTTAGTCATTGCTTTGCTCTCTTAGCTCCTTCTCAGGTTTCAGTGGATTTCAGGCATCATGGGCTACAAGATAATTTATTTCATTAGGCGATTTATTTTCTGGGTATATTTCTAAAGGTCAATTAATCAATTTAAATGGAGGGGCAAAGGATGGAGACCCAAACCCTCCTGGGACAAAGGTGACATCGTTAGCACTTTGGGAGAGAGGTTTGTTTTCCTTCTGACTTGGGAGTGGGGCGGGTGCAGGTGGGGGTGTAGGGCACCTTGGCACCAAGGACGGGCCGCTTGTTTCCATGGGCAGCGGCAGCTGCAGCAGAAAGCAGAGGGGGACTTGCGTGGAGTCGGCAGGAGGGACACAGTCGAGGCCGGAGGTCCAGGCTCGTTTGTCGTTGGATCCATGCCGGGAGCCAGACTCCTGGAGTAGGAGGAAAATTCACGCAGCTGATCCCATCCGTGGAACCGAAATCGGAATCTCCCCTGTGCCTTGTAAATAATAAGCAAAAACACGTAATAAATATTTAACCAGAAAGAAACATGCTCCAAGCCTCAAGTAAGCTGTCAAGGAAGGCTTCACCGGCTGCGTGTAGCACGTCGCCTTTGCTCCCAGGGAAGGCGGCTGGCTGGAAGCTCACTCGTTCCCGCCGGGCGGATGCGGTCCGGCCCCACCTTCCGACTTCCCAGCTTGTTGCTTTCCTGGAGGCCGGAAACCAGCTGGCTCAGGGCGGCAGAATAACCGAGGTTCTCAGGAGTCGGGGTTTGGCCAGGCAGTTATTTTTCTCCCAAGATGAATTTCTGGGTGATTAATATTGTTCTCGATTGGTTGTTACGTAATAATAAGTGCTCACAGCAGCCAAGAGGGAATGCTTCCTCTGTGTGGGGAATTCTGGTCTCATGACATCCTTTCAAGCACAAAGCAGGGGTCATTGCTATTTTGCAGACTAGGGGCTGGAAGCCGAGTGCGGTGACCCAGCTGACTTGCTCTCAGGGAGCCGGGCTTGAACTCAGGGCCCTCCGACTCCCTGGCTTGGCTGGTCCTGTGATACTGTTCCTTTACAATGCACCGTGCTGGCGCTCCTGGGGATACAAAGTGTGGCCCAAGCTGTGAAGCCACCTGCGGCCACGGGCAAGATGGATGCTTCTCGTGGGCAGTGTGCTGACCACCCTGGCAACTACTGTCAGTCCACTGGCACTTGGTTGTTTAGAGAAAAAAGCAAGGAAACAATTTTGTTAACATAGGTTTCCCAGTAATCACATTATGCCTTTAATAATCATTATTAAAGGTTGGGCATGAACCACAAGTCTGGGCTGGCTGGCTCCCTTGAGCAGAAGGGACCAAGATGCTTGGGTTATCACGTCTAAAAATAATTGGCATGTTATCGTTTATACTTGTAAGTATTTGTGCTTTTTCTTACCTTTGTTGGGTGGTGTAATCTGTTCCTAGTCCACAAAGATGGATCCATGGTTCAAAAGTAGTTCATTAAAATGTGAAAGTAGTGTTACAAATGGGAACATAAATAGCACAGCTTAACACACCCCGAGCAACGTAAACAGTGTGTGCCCGACTCCAGCACAAATACAGTGTGTGAATCAGCCATCTGCACGTGCTGGGCTGAGTCTGGGACTGTGACGATTTTGCACATGCAGCGGGAAAGGAACGTCTGAAAGAGCACAGCGGGGAATATCTGGGACTTGCTGGAGTAGTGACTCAGTGGCCCCTTGTACCCAGGCTGTGACTTTTCCAAGACTTTCAAATAGTGACACACCGTTGTGGAAGTCTCAGATCATTTTCAGAAGAGCAGACTGACGGCCGTGGCCAACCAAGCGAGTTGTTCTTGACAAATGCTACATTATGCTTCCCAGCACAAAATTGATAAGTGATACAGTTCGTCACTGTGACCAGAGAGACCGAAACCACAAAGACATCATTCGAAACTGCACACCACAGTCACCATAGTGACAAGAGGTGCGCCTGTTCACGCTGCTGCTGGGAAGTTTGAAAACGCCAACCGCGAAGTTAAGTGAGGCCCCCGTCGTGCGTGGAGAGGACAGGATGGTGGTTAGACACATTCCCTTGACCCACCACAACCCTGTTGGAGGCACAGCGTGTGTGAATGCCATTCCTGACGTGTGTACACACCGCGTGCCTCTCGCCACAGGGCTGGATAAGGCAGCGATGTGGACATTTCGCAGGGAGGGCAGGCTGAGGACTCCTGGCTCTGCGTTGCAGATGAATAGATTTGCGTGGCCAACGATGCTCTTGAGAGCTGTGACTAAGACTTAAAAAGCCGCCTGTGGTCAGTCCCGAGGGCGTGCAGCTGAGCACGTGCATTGGATGGGGCCCCAGCGCACAGGTCACCCAGGGCCCGGTGCTGACGGGCTCTGTCCGCAGGGACGGGAGCAGCGTGTGCTGCAGACAGATCGATGCGGGACCCTTACCCGTCCAGGGTGACGCGTGAGGAAGAGGGCGGAGAAAGCAACGTTCCGCTTGCACAGGAAGCTCAGGGACTGTGCTCAGACAGCGTCTGAGAGAGGGGCTGGAAGTCGCTCTGCCCATCCTCATCAGACCAGGAGCCCGGTTGCCCCACCCCAACGGCGTGGTTTGAAAGCCGACAGTAAGACATCGGAATTGTCCAAGACTGTTCCGTGGGACGTGGCTGCATGTCCCAGGCTTCGCTCTTTCCCAACGTGAGATGATGCTCTCCACTGGTTGGAGCAGGAAACTGATGATTCGTGTTGGAAATATTTCAAAACTCCACCCAGGGTTGCATTAGAGTGGAAGCCTCCCCAGAGGCCAAGGCAACAGGCAGCTGCCTCCGTGTCTTCCCCTGAGTTTAGACATGGAAGTTCCCAGCCTGGAACAACCTGCCGCCACCCAGGGCTCCGAAGGTGGCCGCTGTGACAAACCCCTCCCCACCGGCCGCTGCCGCCCGTGGCCCTGCACAGCTACACACGGTCCCTCCAGGCTTGCCTGTGCCCAGCACCCGGCTGGCGGGCAGGGACCTCCCAGCACGGCAGGGAGAAAGGGAGGGAAGAGCAGCTGCGGTTGTCCTGGGGCTCAAGTCATCCTCATCCAGCCAGCCCGGCACCCGGGAGGTGTGTAGACGCCACCGTCTCCCGGCGTCTCGCCACCACCTTTCGTGTTTCCATGCCGCGTTTCACTTTTCTTTAAGCAGTTTACTGAGAGCCAGGCGCTGGTGTGCAGGCGCAGTGTCTGCTGGGTCATCCTGTGCGAGGGCCAGAAGTCCCCACCCTGGTGGCTTGTGCCAGCGTCTGTGGGATTTGATGTCACGAGGGGCAGAGAGAGCATTTACTTGGTGCCTGCTGTGTGCCAGCAGCCAGTCTTGGGTTCCTAGGGAGGAGCCCCCAGCCTCCTGCTCAGATGCCAGCTCCATTAAGCTGGAAGGAGCCGAGATCGAGGGGCGCTCTGTGCCGAGCATCACCCTGGCGTCACGTCTCACTTCCAACCCAACGTGACCACTGTGTGACCCTGGAAGTTTGCAGAGGGGAGGCTCTGAGGGGAAGCAGGGCAGCTGCAGCCACAGAAGGGGATGGGCGGGGGGCGCAGGTGCTTAGCGCCTGTCGTGTGGCCCCTCTGCCCCCGCGGAGCCAGGACGTTTCTCTTCCATGGGCGTCCCATGTCACACGCTGCCACCCCGCACAGCCAGAAGGGACAGAGGCCCTCAAAGCACCTTGCTCCAGAGACGGCGGTGGGACGTGGGAGCCGGGCGTGGTGTGTGGTCTGCAGGGAGCCTCGGCCGGCCGGCGGAAGCGTCCTTCCGAGTTCCAGGAGCCTCTGTCGCGCCGGGCTCGGCGAGGGACTGCCGAAGGGGACTGAGTAATTAGCCCCAATTTATATTAATGACATTTTAGATTAGCCACAGCTGAGCCCGGCTCCCGCCCTGCACGCTGGGGACCACATGTGAAGGAGAAATGTAAATGTGTAAACAAAAAAGCGAAAAAGACAAAATAATGGTGCCAGTTGTGTAAAAGGGGAGATATGGAAAGAGGTGGGGGTGGGGCGGCCGAGAGCACGTGTACCCGCTGCTGTCCCAGCTCACAAGGGCCTCTCCCTCCTGGTCACAGCCCCCTGTGACCCTGCAGCTGTGGTCTTTGGCCTTGACCCCATGCCCTAGGTCGCAGGCGGCTGGTGCAGGGTCGGTCGGGCTGCTCCCTGAGTCTGCACGAGGGGCCTGGAAGGACGTCCTGGGGGCCAGGCCTGTGCAGCGAGGTGGCTGTAGGGCTCTGTGCCCCTGCTCACACTTGAACCCTGACCTCCTACCTGTGGCCTTGGGCAGGGTCCTGCACTGCCCTGTTCCTCGGTTTCTCTGCCTGTAAAGTGGGTTAGTGATGACCCTCGGGGTGGGGCCGCTGGGGGACTGACGGGGACAGTGCCCAGCCCTGGGCCCCTGCGGCTCAGGAACGGCAGCTCTGTTGCCCCGAGGATGCGTCCCTGGTGCACCACCCTGTCTCCGTCTGTTTTCTGTTGCTTGTAACAGAATCTGGACGCCAGGTAGTTTACAAAGAAGAGGGGTTTATTTCTTACAGTTATGGAGGTGGAGGGGCTGCATCTGGTGTGAGCCTTGCTGGTGGGGGCTCTGCAGGGTCCCCAGGCAGTGCAAGGGGCCTGGGGCTGAGGGCGCACACGTGGTCACTCAGGGCTCTTCTTATGAAGCCACCAGGGTCACCCTCGTGAGAACCCCCAACCCATCAGTCCCCTGGCCCATTTGGGAGGGCACAGCCCTCCCAGTGCTGCCACGCTGGGATTAGGTTGCCACAGCTCTGCAGGGGACAGTCCCCACACGGCAGGCCCGGGCTGGCGGTGTCCTCTCGAGGCCTACTGTGAAGTGAGTGAAGGAAAGAACGAGCAAGTTAAACGGACGACTGCGGTCAACACCTCCTGATTATTAAGGAAGTTTTATTCTCAGAAAAATAGAAGAAGCAATTTCCTCCCTCCCACCTGGTTTTTCCGAGCCAGCCCGGAACTTTCATCATCCTGGTTCGTCAGTAGCTTTGGCGCGAGGGCAGGTGCAGCGGGCGCCATGGAATGGAGGCTCCGGACTCGCCGCAGTTCCCCAAAGGGGCTGTCGGCGTGGATCCGCTGTGTGTCCCGGCAGGGGTAGGGGTGGGCCAGCGTCCAGCCTGGAGTGCACAGAGCTGGGGCGGGGGCTGGGCTGGGGTCCCTGTGATAACCGGAGTTGTTGTCCACACTGTCTGCACCGAGCCGTGCCTGTCCTGGGTGCTGCCGTGGGCGTTGTGGTCAGATGCATGACAGAGACAGGGTTACGCTCTGGGGGGCGAACAGAGGGCAGGAAAGAGACCAACAGTGCACGTGATGCTCACCGTGGTGGGGGCCGAGGACCCCTGTGGGTGGTAGGAGCGCCTGGCTGCCCTGCAAGGTTAAGGGGAGCAGCCACAGGGCCTTGAGGGGGGGATGGGGGGATGGGGAGATGCCTGAAGGGGAGGGGGAGGCCCCCGACTGGGGCTCACGAGGTGGGACCAGCGTGGCTGTGAAGGCGTGGGGACGGGTGAGGAAGCGACAGGCCGGGGCTGGTCACTCCCAGGTGCCTGGCTTGGGCCACTCTGCAGAGCCTGCGGGGAGGAAGCCCTGGGGGACGCAGCCTGGGAAGTACTGGCTCTGGTCCACAAGTGAAAGGTGAGCTGCCTGCAGCTGCCCACGCACTGGGTCGGTAGCTGGAACCCGGAGGACTCAGTCTGCCCCAAACCTGGCCCCAACAGTCGGACTTCAGGCAGACAGGAGCACTGGTCACCCCTTACTGTGAACACATCCCCCTCAGACTTACAGCCTGCAGTCCCCATAGTTCCTGCGGGCGGGAGTCTGGCACAGCCTAGCTGGGTCCCCTGCAGTCCAGGTGACAGTGTTGAGATCTCATCTGACGTGTCCACTGGGGAGGGTCTGCCACCCACTCAGATCCAGTCCTGGGCTGCCGGCCGGACTCTGCCCTCACTGCCTGGGCACGTGGGCTTCACAGCACGTTTACGACATGGTGGCTGGATTATCAGAGGGAGCTCGCGAGAGGGCAGAGAGAGAGAGAGAGAGAGAGAGAGAGACCTGCAGGGCATGGGGGTTTTCAGAGAGCAGCACTGGGGAGGATTTAGGTGTCCCCGAGAGGGTGGCAGGGGGTGCGTGGGGCCGTAGGTCTCTGGGGGTGCACCTGCAGCTGCTCCACAGCCTGTCTTCCTCCGAGGGCACGTCCCGGACCCAGAGGGGACTGGTGGACGGGGCAGGCGCCCATGGCCTGCCCTGCTGTGCGGCTCCTGCTGTGAGCGGAGCCCGGCTGTGACTCCGGGTCCTGCAAAGGGAGCGGGAAGAAAGCCCTTCCCCCAGGCCTGGCTGCTGCGATTCAGCCACCTGGGGGGATCTTGCTGCTTTGATCCATGCTGTAGGGCCTTGGGCAGGTTCCCCAAATGCTCAGATCCTCCTGCCTCCTTGGGCACCAGAAGTTTCCCGAGGCTGTAAACAGCAGCCGTTCCTCCCAGCAGATGGGCTGTGTGGTGGCCCAGCCCCTGCACTCCCCACCAGGGCTGTGGGTCGATCTATCAGGAGAAAGTTGCACTTGAGAAGTGAGTCCGAAGCCCAGAGCAAGGCAGGCTCCTGGCCACTCCGTCTCCTGTCCCCGCAGGTGGTCAGCCTGCCGAGCCCTGCGCAGGCATAGGGCGGGCGGACTCACTGCCTTACTTCTTTAGCGATGAACTTTTGCATTCTTAAAACCACCCCAAACTGGAAAGATTCTTTTCTTAGCACTGGAAACGCATCCGTAAATCTATATTAAAAAACAGAACATGATAGACCCTTCTAGTTGAGAGAAATCAGCTGGATGCTGGAACCTCAGGAGCAGATAATGGGAGCTCGGAGGTTATAATTTGCCACTAATTGACACCGTTGCTTCCGGGCTGTGCTGCCCTCTGCTCCTGGGGGAGGCCCAGAGGAAACTTCTAAGACCAAGGAGGCAGATGGATCCCAAGATTTGTGGCTGTCTACCTTCGAGGAATTAAAAAAACAAAACTCAACTCCGTCTCCCTCCCTGGCTCCCTCTCTCTCTCCCCCCACCCCCCATGCCGGTTTCTCTCTCTCTCTCCCTCCGTCTGTGAAATCACTCAGTTCACCTACCAGTTACTGATGCGGGCCAGGCCCTGCCTGCCGACATGGGAATCTGGATGGATAAGTCCTGATTCCTGCTCAGAAAGTTCAGAGTCAGGCTGGAGAGAAAAGATCCAAGTGCGGGAAGAGGGCCGTTCCCACCTGCTGGTCCCGTCCGTTTCTGCGGCCAGCTCTGAGGCTCTCCCTGCACAGGGGCCTCCTTCCCCCACATTCTGTCCCCACCTCTTGGTAGCATCTGCGAGGGCCGGATGCCGGATGCAAATCCAGATGTGGCTGCTTATTGGCCTTGGCCTCTGGAAAATATCTGTAAATACCTGCAATCTGTAAAATGAGGACAGTCGAGCCCCCCTTCCGTGGTTGTAGTGAGAAGTACATGGGATGCTGACGAGTCCTCCACATGTGGGATTTGGTCAGGGAAGAGGGACCTCTCTGGAGACTGCACATTCCTCTGTCATTCGGCACAGGTCGCCCTCCCACCTCCCGTTTCTGGCACCTGCCTTCCTCGTCTGCTCGATCGCAGCACACGCGGGACAGCGGCGGGTCTTGGAAGTCGGGGCGGCAGGGGGATGCGGGGAAGCAGAGGCCGTGGGTGGTCGGGCCGGCAGGATGCCCAGGACCCGGCCGTGGGTGGGAGTTGGGGCGTGGGGGAGGCGCCACCGAGGCGGGTCTCAGGTCTGGCCTCTTACTGGGAACCACATCTTCTGTTTGTTTATTCATTGTTCCTTTAAAGATTGTTGAAACTTGTTTTATGAACCAGAACGTGGTCTGTGTTGGTAAATTTCCTGTGTGCGCTTGGAAAGAACGTGCACGGTGCTGTTGTCGGTGATCGTGTTCTCTGTCCTCACGGATTTTCTCCTTGTTCTACTGATTATTGAGAGAGGAAAGTTGGCTGTGATTGTCGTTGGTCTCTTTCTTCACGCAGTTCCATCGGTTTTTGCTTTAGGGATTTCGAGGCTTATTTATTAGGGTGTATAAATGTTTAAGGTTGTTATGTCAGCTCGAGGAATCGGCCTCTTTGTCGTGACAAAGTGACCTGCTTTATCCTCATCAATATTCTCCGTTCTAAAGTCTGCTTGTCCGACGTTCCTGTACCGTCCCTGCTTTCTCGTTATTAGTATCTTTTTCTTTCCATCCATTTACTTTTACCCTATTTGTGTCTTTATATTTAAAGTGGGTTTCTGAAAGTTTAATACAGTTAGTCGATTCTTGCTTTTAAACCTTTAATTTGTATATAACATGTACATAATTTGTACAAAAATTATTCATAACATTTGTATAATTTCTGTACATAATTTGTAATTTTCTCTGGTTGCTTTCAAGGTTTTCTCTTATCCTCTGTTTGAAGCAATTTGAGTATGATTTCCCTGGGTGCCATTTTCATGTTTCTTGTGCTTAGGGTTCCTTGAGCTTCTTGGATCTGTGGGTTTAGAGTTTTCATAAAATTTGAACAACTTTAGGCCAATAGCCTCCCCATATTTTCTATCACCTTCCTCTTAGTCAGAGTGGGATCTGGAATGCCGCGTATCCCAGGCTGCGGGAGGCTGCCTCACGGCCCGGCTGTGCACTGTTTCCGGGCTCCCTCCATGTCGTTCCATGGAGCTTACATCCCTGCACCTTCTAATTCATAGATTTGCAACTTTTTGCAATACATTATCTCATCCAGCGTGTTTTTTCACACTGTAGTTTTCGTCTCTGTAAGTTTGATTTAGTATCTTTTCTCCCGCATCTCTGCTCACTGTGCCCAGTCTTTCCACCGGCTTCTTGAACATATGGGACACAGTTATATAGCTGTTTTAACATCCATGTCTAATTCCATAATCTGTGTTATTTCTGGGTAATATTTTTCTGCTTCTTTGTGTGTCTGGTGATTCTCGGTTAGATGCCACACATTGTGCATTTTGCCATATTGGGTGCTGTATATTTTGTGTTCCTGTAAATACTCTTGTGCTTTTTTAAAGGATGTGGTTATGCTACTTTGAAACAGTTTTCTCCATTTGGTCTTACCTTTAAACTTTGGTTTCCAGGCCCAGGGTCATGTTTAATCGAGGACTGATTTTACCCCACTACAGGGCACAGTTCCTGAGTATTCTCCTTATGTCCTGTGAACCGTGAGGTTTCCCGGGCC